>PVJD01002290.1:0-210415 GCA_004026545.1 Mormoops blainvillei
AAGCAGAACAACACAACACATCCAAAGGACCAAGCTACTCTGGGCCTTGCCTCCTTTAGCTCTACTTTATATGCACATGCAGAGAGACTTTACTCCTCCTATTTGAAGATTACTTGAATGTCTGCTGTCAGAAGAAGCACTATGGTTAAAGGTAAAAAGGAAAAAAGGGTGGGGGGGCAATCTCAGCTGCCCTCACGAGATTCCAGGTTGTCTACTCCAGTAAGCCAAGAGGCATGACCTGGGAGGTCAAGGGCAAGTTTCCCCAGGAAATTACCTTAAGGAAAATAAAACAGGTGTGGTTGGGTAGCTAAGTTGGTTTAAGTGTTATCCTGATGTGCCAAGATTGTGGGTTTGATCCCTGGTCAGGGCACATACAAGAATTAACCAATGAATGTATAAATAAGTGGAACAACAAATTACTGTTTCTTTCCACCACCCCCCCATCAATAAATTAAAATAAAATAAAATAAAAACAAAACAGAAATCATTTTCAGGGGTCTTGAAGCATATGGGATCAGGGACTCAGAGTGATTTCTAAAACTCTACATTCATTCCCCCTTTCCCTGTGTGTTGCTAACAAACCACAGAGATGACAGAGTGGATAAAAAAAGACACGAGAACACACTGATTAGGCTATTGTGCCAACTCTGGGGGGCTGACACCAACAGCATCATTACACATAAAACCGAGGAGGGACCACAAGGATGGTTCTGTTTGCTAACTAATAAAATAATAACATCCAAATACTCATTGCTATCACCATTAGGGCTCTGTACTGCTCATCTTCCAACCTACCATCTGCTCTAGCCTGCATGGCTAGATTTATCTAGTTAGAACTGAGACTGTCTGCTCCTTATTCAGGGTCCCAAGCCTGTAGCCAAGAAGATGACAATCTCCTCCTTCCGTGGATTGGCACATGATTCCATTTGGGGATACAGAACCAAAGGAACTGTGGGAAGCTTCAGGAGGGCGTCCATCTTTGTTTTCTAACCTTGATGTTGGCACAACTCTTAGATAATAAAATGACAATTTAGAGTATAACCATCAAAGGCAGGGAGAGAAGCAAAGTAAAGAAATCATATTAAGAAGGATATGAAAATAAATAGGAAAGGAGATGGGACACTTTGAGACAGCTTTGCAGTTACTATTTTATCCATACTTAATGTCTAAAAAAGTACATGGTGGGTATTTTATTAAAGTAGGCTTTTCTATCTCACTATTACAAAGGTCTAGCTTACGTGTGTTAACATGCAATTCAGTCAAACATACAGAGCCTATGATGACCTTCAAAATGCAATACCAACATGAAAAAATGCATTGTACTGCTTACTGTCATATTAATTTCTAAAAGGGGCCAGGAGAGGGGAAGAGTGTGTATGTAAGGTTTTCCTTTTTCTGGAAAGATTGGCTTTAAGCTCCTGGAAAATGGCACATACAAAGCATCTGTCAGTCTCAAATCCAAGCCACTGTATTTGTGTTTGTACAGTATTATGATGATTCTAAGTCAATGGCCATCTCACAAGTTTTCTCCCCTCCCTGCAACTCTATCCAATTTCACAACTGCTCCCCGTTACAGCAGTGAACTCAGACTTGCATATAACAAATGAAAAGAGAATGCTGAAAATTAAAACAAAGCCTCTCCAACAGCATGTTCTGTTTCAGAAATTGTGCAGCTAATGTTCGAGGCTTTCACTTCTACCCTAACGAAGGGGATGAGGTAGGCGCGCAGTGATTTGGTAGTTTCATTTCAGTGAGCACTGGGTGGTGTGTTTACAATTTCAGTTTTACTTCAAAGCTCCAATTAGCAACTTATATTTGCTGCTTGCTGTCTATTAATTTCCCACATGGAAATGGAAATGTTCGGTTACAATGGTGAGTGGTCCATGCTGCAGAGCACCTCTGCAGCTGCTTCGTAGTAGGCTAAAATTTTGATGAGTTAATTTAGACAAGGAGAGGTTTCTTAAATCTGTTACTCGTTTTTTTTGGGCCACAGGAGGAAATGCACTAATGACAAAGACAACTCATCCTTTTTGGACTCAACAAAAATGAACACAGGGAGAGAAAAAGGTGAAGTGGTATGTAGCCGAAGATGCTGGCCACCACTCACCACTAGAAACCTTTGCTCCTCTCCCTGCCCGGCCTTACCACAGTGCTTCTCAAGCATTAGCCTGCATCAGAATCGCCTGGAGGGCTTATTAAAAACAGTGCTGCGGTAAAGCTTCAGAATTTGCACTTCTAACAAGCTTCCAGGTATACGACGCTGCTGGTCTGGGGCCATACTTGAAAACTGCTGCCTTACCAATAGTCCTTAATCCCTAACCTGTAGATCCAGCCACCTGCCATGCCCTTAAAAGTAAAATATGGGAGAAACAATGATGGGGCAGTTAGCTGTGCGGTAGAGAATGGAAATAAAGGCTAGGAAAGAACGGATTTTTCAAATCAAAACTGCTTAACAGCTTCAGTGGAGCAGCTCCAGGGGAGGAAAAAAAGAGATACAGAAGACAGCAGGAAGCCATGTTCCAGACTCTGCAATGTAATCTCCTTCTAATTATAAATGATTTCCAAGTGAAAATGCCCTAGCAGGGAATGGGAGGGGTTAGAAATACTGATGCCTAAAAGAGCAGATGGCTCTGCCTTCCTATCAGTTCCATAAGTTATAAACAAACACCTTGTACAAAGATTGATTTATAGCCTCTTGCTGGCCCACCAGTGTGGTCATGAGCGTGATTAGCAGGTGCAGTGCTTTTGCAAATGCAAAACCCCAAAGGGGTTTCAATGAGCAGGAAACCTTCCTCTCGGCCATCTCTGAGCCCCTCCTATTTCAGAATAAGACCTCATGCACAGAGAGCTCCAGGTGACAGACTACACACTCCCCCAAGTCACCAGTTACTAAATCCCTGTGGTGTGATGTGCTCCATCCCACTCAGGGCACCCTAGTGACCAATGCTATTTACCCAATAAGAGGTGACTCTTGAAACGTATAATTCACAGTGAATCTAATGAGTTCCTTTTTTTTTTTCATGAAAACAGTTTCAAACTTATGCATTTGAGGCCTTAGTCACAAACTCCTGAACTCTTTACAGACAATATCCCAACTGATACAGGTGGCAAGAATCTTCAGCCTAACTCCAGAAATGATCAAAACCATAACTAGGCTTTATTCGGACCAACTAGAAAATACAAGCAGTTAAGAGTCAATGACAGGAACCTCAGGTAAAAGTGGCTATCATTCTACAGGGCGATAACCATGAAAAGGAACACTGGCTGTCATCAGGCAGACATGCCCTAACCTCCTTGAAGAGGAGGTTTTCCCCAAGGTCTAAACTGTAAGAAAAATAGTGCACTCTTAAGAGCTGAATTCTCATACCACACATGATTTAAGTGAGGGAGAAAGGTGAGCCAAACTAAATGAGTCAACCTGGTTGCACACGATGCTCTCTGATCAGCTCAGGTTTTACAAGAGCCATGATCAAAAGACGCTAGAAGGAACACAGAAGGAGAATGATAGGAGGCTGTAGCTGGAACGAGCTGCGAGGCTTATACAAAAAAAAGTATGTTTAAGGCATCCAAAAAGGCCTTGTGAGCTATGCTACTAGCATATTCAATGCCTTTGTTCTTCTGAATATTTTGCTTTTCTCTCAAGGAAAATGATCTCCAACTGGGTAGAAACAGCATGCCTAACAAGGATCAGAAGCCCATTACAGATGAGGCAACAAGTTAAGGAAGCAACTCTCTTGTTTACATGAACATCACTCTCCAGAAATGAAAAACATGTTTTCTCAGAGTACAGAAAACAGGGACAGGTGTGACTTTCCAATTATGGCCATACTCTCAAAGAATCACAGTGAAATTTCCAAGAAAAAAGCATGACAAAAATAGTTAACACTTACTGACCATTTACTATAGTAAATGCCAAGTACTATTCAGAGTGCCTGACATGTGTTAACTAATTTAATTCTTGTAACAATCCTATGAGGTTTGCACTATTATAATCCTCATTTGGTAGACAAGGAAACCACATGTGGAGAGATTAAGTAACCCGAGGTCACACTACTGAGCAGGGATTTGAATCTGGACAGTGTAACTCAAGAGAGTTCATGTGTTTGACCATCACAGAACAGTTGACAAGGAATGTTATCAAAGAACTAATTCTCCCTATGCTTAGGAAAAAAAAAGAGAAGGAAAAAGAGCATCAGGACCAGACCTTTGTATAAAAAGTATAACTAATTCCATGCCCTGGCTGGGTGGCTCAGTTGGCTGGAGCATCGTCCTATACACCGAAAAGGTTGCAGGTTCACCCTCAGTTGGGGTGTGTACAGGAGGTAACTGATCACTGTTTCTCTTTCTCTCCCCTCTTCCCTCTTCCTTCCTCTCTCTCTAAAATCAATAAACATATCCTCAGGTGAGGATTAAAATAAAAGTATAAGTAATTCCAATGCTATTTAAACTGTTTCAGACAAAGAAGAAAAACCTCCAAATGATAACACAAGCAAAACACTGATACCAAAACCCACAGATTTTAGAAACAAGAAAAGGACAGATTCATCTCACAAATATCAGTGAAATAAACTTTAATTATTAATGAGCTACATGAAAGGAACTGAACATTAAAGACTCTATCATTTACCAGGGTGGGGTTTATTCAAGGAATATAAGGATGGGTTTGACAGTACAGACTCTGTTAACATAATGATCGTATTATTAGACCAAAGGAGAGAAAACACATGATGATCTCTGTAGATGCAGAGAAGGCAGGACTGAATTCAATATCCATTTTGATAAAAAACTCTCAGGAAAATAGGACTAGATGACTTTCTTAAAATGATAAATTATTTCTATCTAGTGCAACCCAAAAGCCAGTAATATGCTTACTGAGAAAAAGTTGGATGTTTTCCTGTTAAAAGTCAGGAACAGTATGAGGATGCCTGCTATTATTTAACATTGTTCTGAGAATAGCAGCCAATGCATTTAGACAAGAGAAAGAAGTCACAGGTGTAAAACTTGGAATGGAAGAGGTAAAATTACTATTATTTATAGATAACACATTTAGAAAACCCATGAGATATAGATGATAACAAGTAGTAAACAAATTCAGCAAGATAGTAAGATTTTTTAAAAAACGTATTTATTTTTAGACAGAGGGGAAAGGAGGGAGGGAAGGAGAGAGGGAGAGAAACATGAATGTGTGGGTTGCCTCTCGCGCATGCCCACTGGGGACTCTGCCCACAACCCAGGTATGTGCTCCGACTGGGAATCAAACCAGTGAGGCTGACGCTCAATCCACTGAGCCACACCAGCCATGGCAGATAGTAAGATTTTTAATTAGCCCTGGCTGGTGTGGCTCAGTGGATTGAGTGCTGGCCTGTGAACTGAAAGGTTGCCGATTCAATTCCTAGTCAGCGCACATGCCTGGGTTGTGGGCCAGGTCCCTAGCTGGCGACGTGCAAGAGGCAACTGATCCAAGTTTCTCTGGCACATCAATGTTTCTCTCCCTCCTTCTCCCTCCCTTTCTCTCTTTCTAAAAATAAATAAAAATAAAAACTTTAAAAATAGGTTTATAACAATATATTTAAGAAATGTATAGGATCAAATGAAGAAAACTTTTAACATTCCTAAGAATACAAGAGAAACTTGAAGAAACTGAAAATCATACCATGTTCTTACACTGGAAGATATAAAGATATTGAATCCCTTTAAATTAATTTAGAAAGTTAATGCAATCACAATAATTATACTAACAGGGTTTTTTCACAGGGGAAAAAACAAGGCAGTTTTAAAGTCCATGCATAAAAACAAAAATGCTTGAGCATGCAGGAAAATGTGGATTAAAAAAAACCAACAAGAGAAGACTACTCCTACCAGATTCTAAAACATAAAGCCTCAAAATGTAAGCCCATGGGGCATTCTCACAAAAATAATTAGATCACTGGAACAAAACAGCCTAGAGATACATCTAAATACACACAGGAAGTTATTAATAGCATGAAAGTGACATCCCAAGTCAATGGAGACAAATGGATTATTCTATAAATTGTCTGGGACAAATGAGCAGCCATATAAAAGGAAAAGTTGGATCATACTTTGCTTCTTTGGAACTAGGTTAAATTTCCTAGTGAATCAAAGATTTAAAGGTAAAAACCTAAAATATAAAAGTACTACATGATCTTCCTAATGATGACACAAAATCTAGGAACCATAAAAGGAACGTTGGGTAATTCTGACTACTACAATAAGTTCTATGAGAAAAACAACCCTCAGCAAAGTCAAATACAAATGACAACCAGGAAATTCCTATTATGTTAATTTTTTCATTTATAAAGCAGTCCTGTAAAACCGATAAGGAAAAGGTGAGCAAAACAATAGAAAAACAGCTCTAGAAAGCACATGGACAAGTCAAGGAAAGGCTACACTACACACATGGCTGTGTATGAAGTATAAGACCTGGTTTGTCATATGAGAAATACAAATTTAAAATATCTACACAATATTTTTTCACCTATTAGATTTTCAAATATCAAAAAATATATTTCACAAGCAAGAGTTTAAGGAAACAGGCACTTTCATAAACTGTAGATGGGAGTATAAATTGGCATTTACCCACTCAGAGGATGATTTAGCAATATCTAGTAAAATCACAAATATATATATTCTTCCTCGCTACAATTCCATTTCTAGGAATTTATCCTTTAGACATGCTTGCACAAGTGCAAATGACAAACTGCATCATAGTTAGTACAGAAAAAGACTGAAAACTTAAAAGACCCTCATCAGAGAACACTGGTTAAAAAAATGACGGTACCTTTGAACAATGGAATAGTAGGAAGTTAATTAAAAAGAACATGTAAACTCTTTATACACTGATATGAAGAGATCAACATATATTGTAAAGATGGAAAAGTGCAGAAAGAAGCGTGTATAACATGTTGCCATTTGGGTTACACAGGTGGAAAAACATTCGTTTGTATTTGCTTGTATGTACATACAATACCCTTGAAAAGACATACGAGAAGTTGCTTACTATGGTTGTCTATGGGGAGGAATGGTGGGTAGCTGGAAATAGAGCTGGTAAAATTTTCACTGTATAACCTTTTTTATTTTTAAAATTTTTGAATGATGAGTGTATTTCAAATCACAGTATTTCAGATTATCATAAAGAAAGTAAACAAAATAAAGCAACAACATAACTGAAAATAAAATAAGGTGAATAAGATCTGGGCCAGAAATAGAGAGATGAACAAGCAAACTTGGTATTTAATTAGGGCAAGGGTAGACTGCAGCTGATTCCCAGCAGAATGAAAGAGCAGATTATTGAACATGTGGGTTATAAGTACTTAGAAAGAAAGAAATGATTGCTACTGAGGTTTCACTAAGAACAGGACATGAAAAATTAACCTGATTTTCATTGTCTGATAAGGATACCAAGAGTGGCGAATTGGAAAATGCCACAGAGAATTACCTTGATTATTTTAAGGTATCTGACAAAATCTTACAATACCTTGTAGATGAGAGAAAAAAATGTGGACTTCGGATGTGAACACCCAGCCCTGGCTGCTAATTCATGAACCAGAATCGACATAGAGGAAGTCCACAGTAATACACCACAAGGCTTGATGCAATGTCCTAACTGATTCACAATTTTCCTAGCAATCTGAAGGGAAACAGAGAAAGCGTGCTCATCAAAAGTTATTGGACAATGCAAGATTGTGAGGAAAAAAATGACTCAAAGTTCAAATAGATGTTGAGAGGCAAGAACTAGGAATTGCAATTGACACCATTAAGATAAAAAACACACTGCTTTGGTTTTTAAAAGATTCGAATTGCACAAGTAACTACAGGATGGTAATACCCTGGTTTATTAATAATCATCAAAGTATTTTAAGTTATTGCAAACTCAGTAGTGGCTTCAGAAAAACTGCTGAAATCTTAGGCTGAACTAACACACTCTAAAGCACCACTGTACTATGCATTGGACAGCTCTCACCTAAAGACTTTTACTCTGTTCTGACCCCGAAAACTAAAATGGAAGGTGAGCAGAACTTGTAAAGGACTTGGAGACCAGACCAGGAAAAGTCTGGCCTGAAAAGAAAGATTTAAAGGGAAATTGCAGTTTATCTTCAAATAGCTTGGAGGTCTGTCACTAAGAAGACGCATCATTAGCCCTGGCTGGGTGGTCTGTTGGTTGGAGTGTTGTCCTGTACACCAAAAGGTTCCAAGTTCGATCCCCAGTCAGGGAACATAGAGGAGGCAACCAACTGATTTTTCTCATGTTGATTTCTTTTTTTTTAAATTATATTTTTATAGTTTATATTGTTACAGTTATCCCTACTTTTACCGTCTTTGCCCACCTCCACTCAGCACCCACCCCCTCAGGCAATCCCCATACTGCTGCCCGTGTCCACAGGTCATGAGTATGTGTTCTTTGGCTAATCCATTCACCTTCTTTCATCCAGTACCTCCCTCCCCTCCAAAAACTGTCAGTGTGTTCCATATATCTATGCTTCTGTTTCTATTTTGTTTGTTATTTTGTTCATCAGACTTCACATATAAGAGAGATCATACGGTATTTTTCACTGACTGGTTTGTTTCACTCAGCGTAAATCCAGTTCCATCCATGCTGTCGCAAAGGTAAGAGTTCCTTCTTTTTCGTTGCTGCATAGTATGCCATTGTGTAAATGCACCACAGTTTTTTTATCCACTGATGGGCACTTAGGTTGTTTCCAGATCTCAGATATTGTAAACAATGGTACTATGAACATAGGGATGCATATATTCTTTTGTATTGGTGTTTTGGAACTCTTAGGATATTTTCCCAGAAGTGGAATTGCTGGGTCAAAAGTTCAACTTTTAATTTTTTGAGGAAACTCCATACGGTTTTCCACGGTGGCTGCACCAGTCCACATTCCCACCAACAGTGCATGTGGGTTCCCTTTCCTCGCCAGAACTTGTTATTTGTTGATTTATTGATGGTAGCCATTCTGACAGGTATGATTTCATACCAATTTTTCCCTCTCTTCACTCTCTTCCTCCCTGTCTAAAATCCATAAAAACATATACTTGGGTGAAGATTAAAAACACTTTTTTAAAAAGAGGCATCATTAGTCTTATCCTATGGAGATTCAGAGGTAGAACTAGGACAAACAGGAGGAACTAACAACTTGGTACAAGAAATGATGACTTAGTACAAGAAAGAAGATTTTAGCCAGGAATTTAGCAGTGATCGGTTAGGCATTTTCATCACCTATCATATACTTTACAAAGTATAGTATATGACAGTACAAAGATAGTATAACCTATCATCAGAAATACTCAAGTAGATGAATGGGAAAAGATATTCACCAGTGATACATACAATAACACATTAATTTCCAGCAGTTATAAAGAACTCATATAACTCAACACCAAAAAACATGCAAACAATCCAATTAAAAAATGGGTAGAACCTGAATAGACA
Organism: Mormoops blainvillei; assembly: GCA_004026545.1. Taxonomy (NCBI): domain Eukaryota; kingdom Metazoa; phylum Chordata; class Mammalia; order Chiroptera; family Mormoopidae; genus Mormoops; species Mormoops blainvillei. The sequence goes on from PVJD01002290.1 coordinate 9,452, forward strand.
CTTCTTCAAAGATGACATACAGATGGCCCAGTGACATATGAAAAAAAGTTCAACATTACTAATCATCAGAGAAATGCAAATTGAAACCACAATGAGATTATCACCTCACACCTGTCAGAATGGCTATATCATCAATAAATCAACAAACAGCAAGTGTTGGCGAGGATGTGGCGAAAAGGGAACCCTCACACACTGTTAATGCAAATGCAGACTGGTACAGCTACTATGAAAAACAGTACGGAATTCCTCGGAAAATTTAAAATGGCACTGCCTTATGACTCAGAGATTCTACTTCTGGGTATATATCCAAAGAACACAAAACACTAATTTGAAAGAATATATGCACTCCTATGTTCATCGTGGCATTGCTTACAATAGCCAAGGTATGAAACCGATCCAAGTGCCCATCAACAGATGAGCAGATAAAGGAGCTGTGATACATACAGACAATGGAATATTACTCAGCCATAAAAAAGAATTAAATCTTAACATTTGCGACAGCATGGATGGACCTAAATGGTATTATGCTAAGTGAAATAAGTCATATAGGGAAAGACAAATACTGTAAGATTTCACTTTTATGTGGAATCTAAAGAGTAAAATAAATGAACAAACAAAATAGAAACAGAATCATAGATACACAGAATAGACTGATGGTTACCAAAGGGGCAGGAAATTGGGGAGCTGGCTGAAAAAGGTGAAGGGACTGAGAAGTACAAATTGGTAGTTACAAAACAGTCACTTGGGTGTGAAGTACAACATAGGGAAAACAGTCAGTAATATCGCAATAACTACATATAGTGCCAGGTGGGAACTTAAAATATCAGGGGGACCACTTTGTAAAGTATATGATTGCCTAATCACTATGCTGTACACCTGAAGCTAATACAAAGTAATATTAAATTTAAAAAAAGAAAAGAAAAGAAATATTCAAGCAGAGGCTGAACTGCCACTTCTCAGGAATGTGTAAGAGTCTTTCATTACACAGAAAGTGAAATGAGATGTCTGAAAAGTCATGGTTCTAATTAAACAACTGGGACATGGGACTGTAGACTTCCCCAGAGGCTGGGAAACGAGACTCTCTGACAGACATATTTGTAAACATACACATATCAATCATGATCCTCCACTCCATTCCGTTAAGATCTGGATTAGTAAGTGATTTTAATATCACTAAAGTCTTTCCTCAAGGGCCACAATTCCTACACTTCCTTCTCTTTCTCTCAGTTCCACCTAAACTTTTAGGCTTAGAACAATGAACCATTATTCATCAGTAAACTTCTCAGGGCACAGGCATCTTCATTTCTGTGTCAACCTTGCATTGTTCGTAGCAGTGTACCTACCATTTGCTGCTCTATACATGTTTGCTGAATTCCTTAACTGAGAGTTCTAGAAATGGCACATGGTGATCAGCTTCTCAATGAGATGATGAAAAGTCCAGTGTACATAGGTTTCTGAGTTCTGGCTCACCACTAAGATATACCCCTTTCACCAGTACCCCCAAGTTCTACCTTGGCTTACCATTACTGATTTCTGGGAGGTCAAATTTAGTGAAGTCCCACCACTGGAGCCGGTAGGTAGTATTGGCAATGTTACTGGCCACGGCAGACTGTCCATCACCAATCACTGCCCCTGGTTGGGAGAAGACAAAGAGAGCTCATTACAATATTTATCTGCTTGTCTCCACTGAGAACATGAGTCAATATAATACTGGGATTAGCAGGAGAGAAGGAAGAAGAACCATACTAAGGTTGAAGAAGGCTGGCACATCCCATCTGTCAAGTCCCTATCTCAAAGAGAAACCAGACATGTTTGTAAAGAACAATTCTACGTGGCAATATGATCCCATTCATCAGCCCCTCCCATTATTAACATTTACTTGCATCAACAATGTGGCAGATACTGTATATATCCTGTCTAGTAAGCTCGCAATCTAAAAAGAGACAGATTAATTTTCATAAAAATGTGAGAAACAAAAAGTGAAAAAAAGAGAAGACACCATTAACACAGAAAACCATTTTAGCCCCAGGATTTGCTTTGTAGTAAGCAGTACTCTTTGGGAGAAAGCATCTCCCCCTTAGTATATGGTCTTCCTAATAAAACATTTCAAAAGGAGGCTTCCTCCAGGGAAGAGACAGCCACCATAGAGCTGACTGGGTAGAGAGAGTAAAAAAATAAATGAGGCAATATTTGTTAATTTCTTCTGCACCCCTGTCATGTAACAGCAAAAATTTATAAGTCTAGTTTTTCAGCATCAAAATATTTTTATTAAGACAATATTTTATAACCGCCCCCCCGCGAGAACGTCCTTGAATCCAGATTTACTTGTAACATCTCACAGTTTAACTTTCCCTGAGATATACACTTCTGCATGACATTTTTCCCTTGGTGACAAATTAAATAAAAAATGGATTTTTTTATAACAAGATGACACTTTAATTTGCAGTTGTATTGCATTTACATGAACATGTCATTTCCTCCTCCTCTTTCCAAGGTGCATTCCATACACAACCACCCTTCTAATCAGACAGAGCCAAACCCTCTTGGGAGAACATCCCCGGTACGCTTGACACCTAAATGGTATTCTCCACTGCACATCGATCCCTGCCTGGAGAAACTGAACTTGTTAGACCTTACTAGTCTCAAGACAGTGGGCAATTTTATACCTACATTCTTCAGTATCACTGTATCCCTCTTCTGTATATCACCGCAAAAGGGTCCTGTCATCTGTTTATTCTTTTTTTTCTTTTTTTTTTAAACTTTTAGAGAACTGCATTTATTGTCCTGGTGTTTTCCAATTCCTCCCTCAAATGGTCAAGATATTGTTCAGGAAGAAAATGTTTTCTATACAAGCCATGAAATATGAGAAAAGTACTCTTCTCTGGTTGCTGCAAGCCATTGCATGAGAAGACTTTTCAACATTAGTTTACTGATAGTGTCCTCGTCCCAGTTTCAATTTGTAAAGAAAGGTACAAATACTGTAAAAGCTCATTTCCAAGATAATGATACTTCTAGGTTATGTATTCTCAACATGGGTATCCCCTCATGGGGATGAAAACTAGCTCATGGGGGGAAAAATCTTAGTACAATTGCCTGTTCCCTTCCTAAGTAGTGCCATATATAAACAAATATACAGCATATCTGTGATATTAAAATTTCATGGATGTAGAGAAGATTAGGGGGAAAAAATATCTAAAAAGGCTCCTCAGGAGGAGAATAATGAAACAGAGGTTGAGAAATGCTGTTCTAGAGAAAACAATACCCCCAAAACAACACATTCTTTAATACCTTACAGACGCAAAGACAGAGACCCAAGTGGTCATGACTTCCCTAAGGCCTGATGAAGACAACATTAGGGGCTGCTGTCAGCATCCACTGACCTCAGGTCCCTGTCGAGGGTCCTACGGCACATCACTCAAATGGGGTAAATACATGCCCTTGCTTTTAACCTTTACAGAAAATTCAATAATAATTACATCTCAACTGGAAACATTTGCTGAACTTCTGGGTCACGAGGAGTTTAAGATTCCTACAGGACTTTCTTAATAGGAACTTTCTTGATTTTTATAGGTCTCTTTGATAATGAAAACCATTTTTTAATTCTAAGGTATTCCCAGGACTATATCTTCACTTTAGTGGCCAGGGGCCTACTAAATGGCTGGGTTTTTAAATAAGGTGATACTTTTTCTTCCTGATGTTCTCAGCGCTCTGGCACTATTGGCAGAAACAGGCTTGGCTGAGAGATAGGTTTGGTTGGCCTGCACTTCCTAGGACAGAATTATTCAGTTTCAGTCTGACCCAGGCTCAATTTCACTGAGCTTATGAACTGTTCCCCTGGCTTGCTTATCTGATGGTTGACATCTCCCTTTGACCACTAATCTCTCTCAAATTACTTTAGTTCCTTATCATTTCCTTCCACTTCTCATAGAAAAGCATATAACCTAAAATGGAAGAAGGTACGTTGATTTTCTCAGTATATGATGAACGAAGTGCTGATTGCTAAAAGAAGGTAAAAAATAAATTGAAGAAACAAACCCCATATTCTCGGAGCTTAAAATATGGGAGAGAAGATGAGAGCTACGAACCAAAAAACGGTTAAGGAAAATACCAGATGGTTTACGAATTGTGGACCTGCAACTGGGAACACAAATGATTAAGACTCCGATTCACAGCTCCAGAAGCGTCCTGTGAATGCCTCAGGAAATGTCTCCTGGAGAACAGCTGTGCAAGAAAATAAACGTGTGTGGAAGATACAGGGAGGTGTTTTCTGCCAATAGTGCCAGAGTGCTGAGAGGAAAAGAAGCCTGGCACCAGAGAGAATCAGGTTTCAGTGCCATGTAAACATAGATTAGGGAGCTAAAGATGCGTTGTCACCAAGTTCTCTTCTGCAAGAACGACAGGCCAACCAAGCCTGCCTCTCAGAACATGGCCAAGAAAAAGTTGTGACCCTATTAAAAAGCCCGACCATTTAGTAGGCCTCTCTGGCCACTAAGGTGAAGGTATAGGAAATGTGCCAGAATGAGTTAATGGATTGAGCTACAAAATATTTACATAGGAGGCAGTTATTAGCCTCAGAAATCAAATCCTGAGAGACTGCTGAGGGATTTCTGAGGCCATAAGGTTTTCTCAGAAACAACTGAATGGAACAAGCTAGCCTCAGGTTTCTCAACCTCTGCTGCTGACATTTTGGGTCAGATGTATAGGGGGTGTGGTAGGTTTCGTGCACTGTAGGATGTGTAGTAGCATGCCTGGCCTCTAATAATTATTTAATAATAATAATAATAATAATAATAATAATACCACCTACAACTTATAGGGCTCTTGGGAGAACTTACTGAAACAGTTAATACAATGTGATAGCAAATAGTAAGTGTCTAATAAATGACCACCATTAAAATTAATTTTGATCATTTACTCCAATCTCTGTATGCTTTTCCTCTACGGGTACAGCTTTGTAATCAGCAGCTCACAGAGGTCCTTTTGTAAGAGACTGGCCCAAATAATGTGCCAGCACTAAGACAGAGGAGTACTTAATTCTAGAATTAAGGTCAATGTCTAAGCTCTGGACTCTTTACAAAGTATGCTGTCAGACCACCAGGGAATTAAAATAGAAATCAGTAATAAAAAGATAACTGGAAAATCCTAAAATACTTGGAAATTAAGCAAAACTTTAAGTCACACATGGCTCAAAGACGACATCTCAAGAGAAATCTTAAATATTTTGAGCCCTGACTCATGTGGCTCAGTGGGTTGGGTGACATCCCACAGACAATAGGTCACCAGTTTGATTCTAGGTTGGGGCACATGCCTGGGCTGCAGGCCAGGTCCCCAGCTGGGGGCGTGCAAGAGACAACCGAGTGATGTTTCTCTTCCTCTCTTTCTCACCCTCTTCCCTTCTCTCTAAAAATAAATAAAATATTTTTAAAACTTATTTTAAAATATTTTGAACTAAATGAAAATATAGCTTATTAAAATCTTGGGGTGCTGCAAAACCAGTGCAAAAAGGGAAATTTACCATATTAAATGCATATATTAGAAAAGAAGAAATATCTATTGTAAAATCAGTAACTTAAGCTTCTACCTTAGGAAATGAAAAAAAAGCAAATTAAATCCAAAGTAAGCAGAAGAAAATAAATAAAATTAGAAATCAATGAAACTGCAAACAAGAAATCAATATAGAAAAAAAATTAATGAAAACAAAAACTGGTTCTTTGAAAAGATCAATAAAATCAATAAACCTCTAGTCAGGCTAACTAAGAAAAAAAGAGAGGAAACACAAATTATTAACATCAAAAACAAAAGAGGGGCCATGACTACTGATCCTATGGACACTAAAAGGATAATGAAGGACTATTATAAACAATGATCCCTGCAAATCTGATAACCTAAATAAAACACACCAATTCCTTGAAAGGTACAGTCTACCAAAATTTACACAAGAAGAAACACATTATAAATAGGCCTATATCTATTAAATTTATTCAATCATTAATAACTTCCCAAAACAGAAAGCACCCAGGCCCAGGTAGGTTCTCTAGTAAGGTCTATCAAACATCTAAGGGAGAAATTCTATCAAATCTCTACACTCTCTTCCAAAAAACAGAAGTAGGAATGCTTTCTGACTCATTCTATGAGGCCGGCAGTACCCTAATACCAAAACCAGGTAAAGACATTGAACAAAAAACCCCCTATAGATTAATATCTCTCATGAACATACATAGAAGCAAAAATCCTCAACAAGCAAATTGAATCCAAAAAATGTATTTAAAAATTTATACATTATGATGCAAGTGGGATTTGCCCCAGGTATGCAAGATTGATTTCACACTTCGAAATCAACTGATATAACCCACCACATCAACAGGATAAAGAAAATCTTATAATTACATGAATAGATGCAGGGAAAGCATGTGACAAAATCTGAGACCTATTCATGATAAAAACCATCAACAAATCAGGAAGAGAAAATGTCCTCCATCTGATAAAAGCCTACAGCTAAAATTACACAAGTGTATGATGGCAAAGGATGATTTGACTTTGGGTGGTCAGCACACAATGCAGTGCACAGATCATGTATCACAGAAATGTACATTTGAAACCTACATAATCTTATTAACCAATGTCACCCCAATAAATTAATTAAAAAGAAAGAAACTAACATTCAACTCTTGCTATAGTAAATGCTAAATGTCATTTTTCAGAACAATAGAAAACTTAACTATCCTTTTGCTTTCTTGAGTCATTAAATCTGTGGTGTTAATTAAAAAAATATCAATAATAAAATAAGGTCATAGGTAGTATGAAAAACTATATGCTTTTCCCCTGACTGGGAACAAACAAGGATATTTCCTCTTACCACTCCTCTTCAGTATTGTACTGGAAGTCCTAGCTAGTGCAATAAGACAAGAAAAGTAAATAAGAGGTATACAGATTGGAGACGAAAAAATAAAACTGTCTTTATTTACAAATGACATGACTGCCTATGTAGAAAATCCCAAATCAAATAATAAAAAATTAACTCCTGGAACAATTAAGCCATTATACCAAGGCTGCCGCACACAAAGTTAACACACAAAAAGTCAACTGCTTTCTTATACACCAGCAATGAGGAAATGGAAAATTGGAATTTGAAATTAAAAACACAATACCATTTATATTAGACCAAAAAAAGAAATACTTAGGTATAAATCTTTAAAAAATTATGTATAAGATGTGTATGATGAAAACTACAAAACTCTGATAAATCACAAAAGATCAAAAAGATTTCCAGTAAATATTGGGAAGATATTCCATGTTCATAGACAGGAAGACTCGATGATGTTAAGATGTCAGTTCTTCCCAACTGGATCTATACAGTCAATGTAATCCCAATCAAAATCCCAGAACACTACTTTGTGAATACTGACAAACAGATTCTAAAGTTTATCTGGAAAGGCAAAAACATCCAGAATAGCTAACACAATATGCAATGAAAGAACAAAGTTGGAAGACTGACACTTCCTGACTTCAAGACTTATCACAAAGCTACAGTAATCAAGATAGGACCAGGCAAAGGAACAGACAAACAAATCAATGGGACAGAATAAAAAGCCCAGAAATAACCCCACACAAATACAGTCAACAGGTTTTGACAAAGCTGCAAAGGCAAGTCAATAGAGAAAGAATGTTTTTTTCAACAAGCGGCGTTGAAACAACTGAATATCCACACGCCAAAAAAATGAATCTAGACACAAGTCTTATACTTTTCAAAAATTAACTGAAACTGAATCACAAACCTTGACATAAAACACAAAACTATAGCATTCCTAGGAGAAAATCTACATGACCCTGGACTGGGCAAAAGCTTTTAAGATAATACCAAAAGTACAATCGATGAGAAAAAGTTGACAAATTTAACTTTATTAAAGCTCAATTTTTCTGTAAAATTAAGACTGCTCTTAAAAAAGAAAAAAGACACTATTAAAAGGGAATGAAAAGACCAGCAATAGACTGAGGAAAAAAATCTTTGCAAAATACTTAAATAATAAAGAACTGGCACTCAAAATATACAAATAATGCTTAAAACACAACAATAAAAAAGAACCTGACTTTAAAAATGGACAAAGTGCCCTGGCTGGCGTGGCTCAGTGGATTGAGCGCTGGCCTGGGAACCACAGGGTCGCTGGTTCAATTCCCAATCAGGGCACATGCCTGAGTTGCGGGCCAGGTCCCCAGTTGGGGGTGCGTGAGAGGCAACCACACATTGATGTTTCTCTCCTTTTCTTTCTCCCTCCCTTCCCCTCTGTCTAAAAATAAATAAATAATCTTTTTAAAAAATGGACAAAGTATCTGAAAAGACACCTCACAAAAGAAGATACACAGATGGCAAATAAGCATATGAAAAGATGCCAAACATCTTTCCCCATTAGGTAACTGCAAATTAAAACAAGAAACTACTACACATTTATCAGAATAACTAAAATCCCAAATACTGATAATAGCAAATGCTGAAGAGGATATGAAATAACACAAATTCTCATTCACTGCTGGTGAGAATGCAAAATGGTACAGCCAGTTTGGAAGACAGTTTGGTAGGTTCTTGGAAAACTAAACATACTCTCACCATATGATCCAGAAATCAAGCTCCACAGTATTTATTCAAATAAGTTGAAAGCATATATCCACACATGGATATTTTCAGCAGCTTTATTCATAAGTGCCAAAACTTAGAAGCAACCAAGACTTAATAGGAGAATAGATAAACTGTGGTACATCCATACAATGGAATACTATTCACCTCTAAAAATAAATGAGGCATCATGCCACAAAAATAAGGCAGGTTAGTAAGAAAGTAGGAAAAATTCTTGGCAAGTGGAATGGGAAGACTGAGACAGACAGATAAATGGTCAAGCAATTTATAGCCAGATAATAAATCACAAGGTCTTGTCTTCCCTAACCAAGGACACTTAGGAGAGAATGGTTTACACATTCTAGGCCATGCTGGGGGCAGGCTAGCCTTGGTCCTAGTCCCTTTTCAGTGACATTCTTTGAAGGTAAAACTACCCAGAGAATGACTCTGAGCCTTCTATAAGCTCATTTTAATTCATTAGCATAGCAGAGTATGGAAAGCTGATGAATATTCTGATTGAAACCTCCCCTAAAATTCCCCACCTTTAGAAAACAGATAAAAACCCTTAAGACAAAGGACTCAGTGCGCACTCTTCCTTGAGCACACATGGTCCCCCCTCCCCTTTCCTCAGGCATGTATCTTTGCTTTCTTTCTCCTTAGCTCTAAAAGGTTCCCAGGAGACTTGCAAGCAGGGGAGCAGCAGGCAGTGGCAGCTCATCCCGGGCTAACCCCTGAACCTGTCTCCAAAGGCCCTTCTTGCGCCTCTGTAACTTGTTTCCTGAGTCCACGGAGCCCAGCTGGTTGACTTCTTCTGTCTTTGTGGCTGTCTTTCTCAAGGGCTAAGGCAGCCTTGCCTAGATTCAACTCTTCCTCATGTTTCCAAAGGGCCAAGGCAGCTGTGCCTAGGCTCACTCCTGTTGCTGGGATCTTGCCTCTTCTATTCCTTTATTTCACTGTCCCTAGCTTTAATAAACGTCCTATCAAAATCACCTGGTGTGGTGAAATCTTCCCTGCATGAAGAACCCGCTAAGAACCCACCCATTCCAGATCATGCCAGGGCAGACACACCTTGGTCCCAGTCCCTTTCTGGTGACAAAAAGACATGCAGGAAATTTAAATACATACTGCTAAGTGAAAGAAGCAAAAAGCTATACACTGTATAATTCTAACTATGTGTCATTATAGAAAAGTCAAAACTATGGACACAGTTAAAAGATCAGTGGTTGCCAGGGGTTTGGGGGTGGGGAGGGATGCATAGCTGGAGCACAAGGAGATTTTGGGGGCAGTTAAATTATTTTGTATGATACTATAATGGTGAATAAATGTCATCATACATTTGATAAAGCCCACAGAACTTAAAGAGTGAACCCGGATGTAACCTATGGACTCTGGGTAATAATGACATGTCAATGTTCATGAATTGTAACATGTGCAGGGTGTTGATGGTGGGAGAGACTATGTGTGTGTGTTGGGCGAGAAGGAATACAGGCATTCTCTGTACTTTCCATTCAATTTTTCTGTAAACCTGTATTACTCTTTAAAAAGTCCTTTGCCACATTTTGCTGTATATAATGCACTCCCGTGCATGTGCACCCATGTTTTCGTGCACATTATACACAGGATTATCATGCCCATTATTATACTCATAGTTAGTAATCATTATACCCATGTGTAATGCGCATCTTTATTTTCCCCTCAAAAATCTGGGCAAAAAAGTACGCATTATACATAGCAAATTACGGTAATTTGAGAGAGAGAGACACATATACACACATAGACACCAAGACTGTCATTCGTGTTCTAGGAAACAGCGGCTGTCCACAAGGATACTATTAGTCAACCAGAGTTCTTTTCCTGGAGCTTCAGAGCAAAAGAGTAAATAAGGATGATTCTGACGAGAGACAAACAAGAATTGGGGGAGGAAACTTAAATCCAGTGGCCCTGGCCAACTGTCAGAGAGCAACAATGGCATAAAAGAAGCTGCTAAGTCTCCTCCTCTGAGTCAGGTTTTCAACTTGTAGGCCAGAAGCCTCAGTACTGAGTCTGGGATAAAATCTTAAGTCATGGTAGTCACACGGTACGTGAACTATACCAAGCCTGAGAGCCTGCATACATCTCTCTACCTCTGCTTCTCTTAGACTCCTCTCTTCTGTTGCCTGGAAAGGAGAATTAGGAACTTTTTTTTCAAAACAGTTTTTTTTCTGCCTCTCTCCAAGATCTGTTCTAGGAGCAGGGAAATGAAGGCAATGATTCAACAGTGCAGTGAAAATATGGAACAATGGGAATCATTAGCAAATCTATCATAAAAGCTAATTTGGGAGGGTAAAAAAGGGCAAGTTACAAAGAAGGAAATGAAATATATTTCAGCCCTATAAAATTGTTCAATTTGAGGCCGCCTCATTCAGAATGGGCATCTCTGTGCTGCTGCTGGGAAGACAGAACAAAAATGGGGCTGGGGGCACAAACACTTGTCAGCCCGGAGACACAATTACTATCTTGCTGCTTGGTTGTGATATGAAGCCATGGACCAGCTTCCTAACTGGTCAACAGAACTAAGACTCGAAGCCTCAGGGTAGGTGCAACTGAACGATTTAACTTTCCAAAATTCTTAGAAAGCTAGTCACATAAGACCACACATTGTATGATTCCATTTAAATGAAATGCCTAGGATAGGCAAAGGTATAGAGACAAAAATTCGATCGGTGGTTGCCCATGGCTGGAGAGTGCAGGGGAAGTGATGGGGGAAGTTAATGCTAGCAGGCATGGGGTTTTTAGTAGGTGATAAAAATGTTCTGAAATATATAGATAGTGGCAATGGCAGCACAACTCTGTGAATATACTAAAAACCACTGAACTGTATACTTTAAGCAGGTGAACTATATAGTATATATATTTTACCTCAATAAAGATATTACTAAAAAATACTATTCAGTATAAATTTGGATCAAGTTGTGAAGTAAAAAACAGCAATTCCATTTTTGGTATCCCTTTGTAGTTTTTTAATAATCTAGGGTATTGGTGACCATTTTCTTTTTTTATTTTTTTACTGGCTCACGATTTCTTTTAGTGTGCACTGCCTACCCACATTTTATGTGTATTTTTACATTTAGTTACTTTAAGTCTTTTCTTATACGTTGTTTGAGTTCTTTGTAATAAACTGGCTCCTGTCTATGAAAAACAATTGTTTTTAGAGCAATACCACACAGGATTATTTAGACAAAAAAAGCATCCTTCTTAAGTATATACTGAATGCCATCCTAGGAAGAATGCTTCTTTCCAGGAAGCTTCATTTGAATGCAGACTTTGTATCTGTTCTAAGGAGGTATAACTAAACACTTTGTTACACTTAGTTTGTCACCTTACCACCACTTTAAAAGTCTCACAGAAGAGCATAGTCAATTTTTCTATAGCCTGAGGACCTGGAAAGAATCCCTGAAGGCAGAAAACAAGATTTCCTCCAATGACAGAAATTTCTCTCAGTTCCCATTATGATTTTGACATTGAGGAAAATGACCAAACTACAGTGTGTTTAAAAATAATAGCTTTATTTATATATGATTCACATACCACACAATTCACCTACTTAAAGTATACAACTGAAGGATTTTTAGTATATTCACATGGTTGTGCAACCATTATCAAAATCGGTTATACAACAACCATCACTACTATTTAATTTCAGGATATTTTCATCACCCTCTTTCCCCCTATACATTACCCATTAACAGTCATTCCCCTCTGCTCTGCCCCATACCCTTCTAGCCCAGGCAACCACTAATATATTTTCTGTATCTATACTTTTGACTCTCCTAGACATTTCATATAAATGTAATCATACAACAGGTGGCTGTTTGTGTTTGCCTTCTTTTATTTAGCTGAGTGTTTTCAAAGTTCATCTAGGTCATAGCATGTATCAGTACTTCATTCCTTTTTATAGCTGAATAATGTTCCGTTGTATGTTTATAACTGAACCACAGGTTCACATGAGAATAAGTTAATATTTTTTATTTATAGAAAATACATTTCATTGAACCTAGCAATCATAAAAGTATCTGAGGGAAACAGAATTATTTCCTTTTAAAGGAAAAAGTAGGTTTTCAAAGATCAATTCTGAGTGTATTACTTATAGTTAAAGCCGAGTCATTTTTTTCTCCCAAGGCTAAAATAAAAAAATAAAAGTATTAAGGGACATCATTTTCTGTAAAAAACATAAAAGACTCCCAACAGGTATTATGTGTGTGCCTATAATTCTGACATAGGAAATATTCTCAGTAGAGTGTGTGGTCTGTCGATGAAATGATGCTGTTCAATAACTGTTCTAACTGGTTACTTAAACTGATGTCAATCATTAGACAACATTTGTTTGAAATACATTTAACATAAATTAAAGGATAAATATCTTGTAGATATAGATGTCAATGACATTCTCTTAGCAGGAACTGGATCCCTAAATCAACATAATTTGACTGACCAATAAACTCCTGAAGGCTCCAAAGCTCCTGCCACTAAGAGCATGGGGAGCATTAGTTCACACACCAATTATGAATTTCAGGGGTGGAATCAAGAAATACATTGTCTAGGTCAAAGGCATTGGACAAGGCCAACAAAACAACAAATGACAGCCTGAGAAATCAACAAGGAAATTGGTTAAGGCCTAGAATACAGATAGTGTGCAAGGTAGGGAAAAAAACAGCCATGAAATATTTCTAGGTATTACAGTCTCACTGAAAATATTCTCGCCCTGGTCAGGTGGCTCAGTTGGTTGCAGCGTTGTCCCACCAAAAGGTTATGGGTTTAAGCCCCTCTGATCGATGCTTCTCTCTCACATTGGTGTTTCTCTCTCTCTGTCCCCTCCGTCTCCCCCGTCCCTCTCCCTTCATCTCTAAAATCAATAAATATATCCTTGGGTGAGGATTTAAAAAAAAAAAAACCTCAAAACAACATTTCAAACCAGGTTTATGTAGCCACAGCAGAAGAGCTCTAAAACAGACCAAGAAGAGTCCTGACTGGTATGGCTCAGTTGACTGCATCATGTCCTGCAAAGCAAAAGGTCACGGGTTTGATTCCCAGTCAGGGCACACACCTGGGTTGTGGGTTCGCTCTCCATATGAGCGGCAACCAACTGATGTTTCTCTCCTTCTCTTTCTCCCTCCCTTCCCCTCTCTAAAGATAAACAAATAAAATCTTTAAAAAGAAATTAAAAAGGAAAGCAGGCCAAGGGAAGGAAGAGGAATTAACTAATGTTCATTAGGGCCAGAGCAGTAGATACAGATACTGCTTTCCTATCCAGAGTAAGTAATACAGCCAGTGTCTATGGCCATACCACCCTGAACACACCCAATCTCCTCTGATCTCAGAGTAAGTAGTACAAAGAATCTGGTATTATTATTATTTTTAATTGTGGTAAAAAAAACCACGTTACATAAGTTTACCACCCTAACCATTCTAAGTGTACAGTTTAGTATTGTTACTCTCGTATATTCACCATGTTGTGAAACAGAAGAGCCCCAGAATTTTTTCATCTTGCAAATCTGAAACTCTATACCTATTAAACAACTTCCCTTCCTCTCCCCAGGCCCTGAAAACCACAATTCTACATCCTGTTTCTATGAATTTGATTGTTTGAGATACCTCACATAAACAGAAACATGTAGTATTTACATTAGTTTTTAACATGCCTTGAAAGCAAGAGGAGAAGCACAACTAAACAGCATGAACACAAAGTCATTCACTAGCATGGTGTGAAATCAGTCATATTCATCTCTACAGGTAAATAGTTAGGTCTGATGGGAGGATATAACCTCTAGGCCTGGCATGGCCATTTTCCCTTAATAAGCCATTCAAAGAGGTCAAACAGAGCATAGGGCTCATGCCATTAAGACCCCTAAGTGGGCTTCAGAAAATCCATAGGCGGTAGGGCTGCGACAGGACTACTCTGCTTCCTAACTCAAGGATCACCAATGATTCAGTCACAATGGCTTGAAGGTAACAGTGTCATCCAGAGTTCAGCAATGTATTACCACTCTACAGCAAAGGAAGTAAGCTGCTCTTCACTGGGTCCTCACGCCTTCTTCCCATCACATTAAAACCCAGGATTAATCTTGAATGTTGACAGGACAGCTGGTACCTCCTAGCTCTCTGAAGTTAAGCCAAGACGCTCCTGTGTGGTAAGATGACGAAGCTGTGGCCCATTTTCATCAGCATTCTGTAGACCTGCCCCTCTTCAATACATACAACTAATGAATTGGGACAAGTAATTATGAAAGCAGAACATGCATTTTCAAAGAAATGAATATCATTTCTTCCACCCACAAACATTATTTAAGACAAAAACAAATAAGCTCACAAGAACACATGCTACTGGAAGATTATTAGGAAAATTATTAGGAACAGCATTCTAAAACCCACGGACTTCAGAAAAAATGGAGGGAAAAACACAACCCCAAAACAAAAACAAAAAGCCTAGCATTCCCTCCCACCAGGCGGGGATTACCTTAAAACCTGTAAATCTGACAGAAGGCATCCAGGTGGATACAGGAGTATTAAGCATCACTCCACCTCCACTTCCACATCCCCCCAAATCTGGCATTTCCTATATTGAGGGTCCAGCAACCCTTGTTCTGGGAGGACACTGGCTTAGGCAGGAGGTCCCTGAGTGAAGCCAAGAAAGAAGTCAGGAAAGCTGTCATCCTCTCATTGTTGCACAATTAAGCGGCTTAAAGGGGGTGCCACAGCAGCATTAGGAGGGGCAGAGAGATGGGGGAAGGCGGGAGAAAGGATTCAGGGAGAAAGGCGAGAGAAAAAGATAAAAGAGAGCGACTGACTGAACACTGAACAGCTCTCACCAATCACTTGTCTTAAATTGCTGAGACTCCCGCAGCTTTTATTGTTTGGTAGAAGCACACAAGTGAGTGGAATTGGACCAGAGGGTCTAGGGCTTGTCAGTTGCAGAAGAAAAACGACCTTTACTGCTGCTAAGAGGATGCAGATTTCAAAAGCCTACAGTCTGCAAAGAAGGGAAATGGAAATGTGCTGAACGTGGGTTTGACTGGCAGCTTTCCTCATCCATGGATCACAGGGTAATAAACACTAGGAGATGGGAGAAATGAAGATAAATGCTTTCAGTAGCACCATTCCCCACCCTCCTCTCTTCTTTCGCCCCCAGTCAGCACATGACAAGAGAGTTAAAGCAAGAAAATAAATCGGCTTCTTAACCAACTCTTTTGTTAAAACTTTCCTTACAGGCCACCTACACGTGAATTATTGCTCTATGAGCCTACATTCTCATTAGGAGGCCCCGTTTGTAAAAGGGTGAAGAGCTCCTGTCAAATCACACCTGTGCATTTCAGAGCACAGCATTACTGGGCTGAGTCAGTGGGGGCTAACATCAAAGAAAGAGGCCTGGACTAGAACCATCCCCCAAGCCTGTGATATTCTCTAATCCACAGCCTGGCTCAGTTTAGAAGAGACTTTGGAGCTCCTAGGACAGTACCGTGTCACTTCAGTGTGATCACTGCCACATTACTATCTACCCAGGGACAGAAAGACTAAGCTATAAAGGCTAACAGAGAAGCCCCTTGGGCTTGGAGGTCAAAGGTGAAGTGAGATCAGAATTCACCTTGGAATGAAGGACACATTAGTAAGATCAACGATCTGACCGGTTTTCCACAAGTACATCCAAGGGAAATGTAAATTTTGGGATTTGTGATCACAACATCGAGATAAGACATCCAGCCGACTTGGTTTTTGTAAAGAGACTATTGTTTTTTGAGTTAGGTCAAAAGATTAGCAATTCCTAATTGTTGGCAACTGCTTATAAAAAGATGGCTGGGAATTTTGTAAAAACTACATCCTGATTCTGCTAAAAGTGAGTCTGATGAAAATGTTAGTAAGCAGATCCTTTAGGCATTCTGCCCTACTCATCCAGCCAGTCTGTTCCTCTAGACCCCGATGTGGGAAAAAAGATTCCACATCTTGGTTCTAAAGTACAGGCACCAACTAGTGGAAAGTATGGAGCAAAAAAATAAGTGGCAAAGAGCATGGCAAGTGGGTCTGTTTCAAAACACAAATTGTTCAGAAATTTGAGTAGTCCCTAGGGCCATATATGTGGTGTGTGATTCTAGGAGAACAATACCTGACACATAAAGATAGCTAATTTGAAATAGTTTCTAATTAAAATCTACTGTTCGGATATTAATACTAGGCACAAAGTGGGGAAGCATTATTAACAAGCCCTATACTGAGACATTGCTAAAAGGATGCACCTGGAAGCTAGACAACAATCCAAATTAGCCTTTCTAGTCTTTAAACCTAAATAAAGTCCCACCTCTTCCTGGAAGCTTTTCTGAATTAGAAAGAAATCCCTGCCCACACAATATTAGCCATTTTCATAACACAAAACATATGTCATCATTTAGGTTGCTTGGCTGTAAGTACAAAAAGTTTGCTCTGAGTGCAAGTATTTATAACTCTGTGTACACTTAGCCATCAATTTTCAGTTGGTACTGCATAGTCTCTTTCCTTCTTTTAAGGTAGTGACCTCCTCAAGAGAAGGGATCTGCTTTTTGCTTACACTTTTAAAAAATATTTTTCACTGTCCTTTTTTTCCATTACCACTTAGTCCCCTTATAACCCCACTCCATCCCACAATCACCACCCTGTTATCCATGTCCATGAATCCTTTTTCCTTTTTGTTCAATCCCTCCACCCCCCCAACCCCGCCCCCCTTCGTTGTCATCCTGCTTTCCATCTATGAGTCTGCCTCTGTTTTGCTTGCTAGTTCAGTCTGCTCACTAGGTTCCAAACAAGAATGAACTCATATGGTATTTGTCTTCCTCTGACTGGCTTATTTCACTTAATACAATATTCTCCAGGCCCATCCATATTGTTCCAAAGGGTAAAATTTTTTTCTTTTTTACTGCTAATGGTATTCCATTGTGTAAATGTCCCATAGTTGTTTTACCCATTCATCTACTAATGGACACCTGGGCTGTTTCCATATCTTGGCAATTATAAACAATGCTGCAATGAACATAGAGGGGTGCTTATGTTCTTTCAAATTAGAATTTTGGGTTCCTTTGGATATATTCCCCGAAGTGGGATTGCTGGGTCAAAAGGCAGATCCATTTTTAATTTTTTGAGGCCTCTCCACACTGCCTTCCACAGTGGCTGCACCAGTCTGCATTCCCACCAACAGTGTAAAAGTCCCCTTTCTCCACATTCTCCCCAGCGCTTGCTGTTTGTTGATTTATTTCACTTACATTTTAAATACTGTACAGTCACAGCACTTAGAACACTGTTATTCATAGAGTAGACATGAAATACACAACGGTGAGGAGCACTAATGGGAACTGCAAAGAATATCAGTGCCAGCCTTATAATGTCCTAGCTAGTCTTTACTACCTACTAGGCTGAATTATAGAGAACCAAATCATATGTTAAAGGAATCTGCAGTCCAGTATATGCATCTAAGAATGGGACTAAGCAACTATGGCTTGTAAAAGAAGTTTGAATTTTATTTGTAAATCAACCTAAACATCCATCAAGAAGAAAACAATTTGTTAACATACTATGGCCAATTGCACCATGGAACACCATACAGACATTAAAAAAAATAAAGTACATTTTTATAGGTATTGACACACAAAGACGTCCCTGATATAGTGTTCTGTATGATCCTCTCTCTCTTAAAAAATAGCCCTGGATGGTGTATCTCAGTGGATTAAGTGTTAGCCTGAGAACCCAAGGGTCGCTGGTTCGATTCCCCAGTCAGGGCACATGTCTGGGTTGTGGGCCAGGTCCCCAGGTAGGGGGCGTGCGAGAGGCAACCACACACTGATCTTTCTCTCTCTCTCCCTCCCTTCCCCCATGTCTAAAAAGAAAATAAAGTCTTTTTAAAAATAAAATAAAATGAAGAAAATTATGTAGAGGTGTAATTACATCTATGTGCTGATTATGCACAGAAAACACACTGGAAAGATACACTCCAAACCATTAACCTTTGGGGAATGGGACTGGGCATAAGAGTGGTGAGGAGAGAAACTTTTCACAGTACATATTTTGGTATTTTCTGAATTATTTGCAGTGGAACTGTATTATCTTATAAATTTTACAAGAGCAGGAAAATTGAGAAATTAACTTTAGAATGACTGATTAAATTTATACATTTTACTAGTTAATATGCCCTAT
Source organism: Mormoops blainvillei (assembly GCA_004026545.1). Classification (NCBI taxonomy): domain Eukaryota; kingdom Metazoa; phylum Chordata; class Mammalia; order Chiroptera; family Mormoopidae; genus Mormoops; species Mormoops blainvillei. The sequence continues at coordinate 28,248 of PVJD01002290.1, forward strand.
GTTCAACATGTACATTTACTTGCTCCATGAAGCTACCTAGTTGAAAGACTTAAGAAAAACTCCTTGGTCCTGGATTTGCAATAAAATTCACAAACCTCAAGTTTTCTGTTTCCACTGAGTGCCACCCAGAATGGTACCCCGAGACACCCTTTATATATCTGAGATGGTATGTTTTTGGTAGCCACTAAATCTGTGCTGTATGACTAAAAAGGAGCCAATACATTTCCATCTCTGGGTAAACATCTTAGCGAAAATGCTACACCAGAAGACGTGTCAAGAAAGTTCGAGGCATGGTATAATAGTATAAATCTAGAAAGTTTCATGTTTATCAATAAAGGAATAGATAATAAAATGTGTATAGATCAATATTAGAATGCTATATAACAATTAAAAGGAACACATTCAATTTGTCAAACTATGTCAATGGGGGTTTGATAAAAAACATAAAGTTGTAAAATGATACATACAGTATACGAGTTATATAAATACAACTCTTAAAACAGAAAACAATATTTTAATAATACATTAAGTTATAAAAGATAGAATACGATTATATAAACCAAATTCATGACAGGAGTTGTCTCTATGTAGAGTGGGAAATATAATTAAGGAGATCAAAGGAAACTTCAACTTTATCTGAAATATTTTTTTAAATTAAATTTTTATTTATTGATTTTTTTTAATAGAAAGGAAAGGGGTGGGGGGAGAAAGAGAGATAGAGAGAGGGAGAGAGAGAGAAAGAAAGAGAGAGAGAGAGAGAGAGAGAGAGAGAGAGAGAGAGAGGTCACTTTGTTGTTCTACCCATCCAGGCAGTCATTGGTTGTTTCTTGTATGTACCCAGACCAGGGATTGAACCTACAACTTTGATACATTGGGATGACGCTCCAGGGTGAGCTACCTGGCCAATGTCTGAAATAATTTTGTTTTTAAAAACTGAGGCAAGGACTTCCAGCCAAGATGGAGGCATGGGTAGATACACTTTGCATCCTCACACAACCAAAAGAAGGACAACAACAAATTTAAAAACAAAAAACAACCAGAACTGCCAGAAAATCAAACTGTATGGAAGTCTGACAACCAAGGAGTTTAAAGAAGAAACATTCATCCAGATTGGTAGGAGGGGCGGGGACGGGCAGCTGGGGCGGAAAGGACATGTGGCAAGGCAGTGGCAAGTGGACTAGGGGGGCCCACATTTGCATGCAGATAAACCAGGAGGAACAACTGGGGAGCAAGACAGACTGCGCAACCCAGGGTTCCAGTGCCAGAAAAGGAAGCCTCAAAACCCCTGGCAGTAAAAACCTGTGGGGATTGCAGCAGGAGAAACTCCCAGCCTCACAGGAGAGTTCACTGGAGAGACCTATGGGGTCCCAGAATATACACAAACCCACGCACCTGGGAATCGGCACCAGAAGGGCCCAATTTGCTTGTGGGTGGTGGGGGAAGGGACTGAAAGCAGGATGAGAGCTGAGCAAGTGGCATAGTTCCCTCTCAGACCCCTCCCCCACATATAGCACCACAATACAGCCACGTGGGTTGCCCCGCCCTGTTGAATACCTAAGGCTCCACCCTTCACAACGTAACAGGTGCTCTGAGACAAAGAAATATGGCCCAAATGAAAGAACAGAACAAAACTCCAGAAAAAATACAACTAAGCAATGAACAGATAGCCAACCTATCAGATGTACAATTCAAAACACTGGTAATCAGGATGCTCACTAGTAACCAGAAATGCTTGAGTATGGCTGCAAAATAGAGGAAAAAGTGAAGGCTGTGCAAAGTGAAATAAAGAGAAATATACAGGGTACCAACAATGAAGGGAAGGAAACCAGGACTCAAATCAACAATTTGGAGCAGAAGGAAGAAATAAACATCCAATCGGAACAGAGTGAAGAAACAAGAATTCAAAAAAAATGAGGAGAGGCTTAGGAACCTCCGGGGCAACCTTAAACGTTCCAACAACTGAATCACAGGGGTGCCAGAAGGAGAAGAGGAAAAGCAAGAAACTGAAAACTTATTTGAAAAAACAGTGAAGGAGAACTTCCCCAATCTGGCAAAGGAAATACACTTCCAGGAAGTCCAGGAAGCTCAGAGTCCCCCAAAGAAGTTGGACCCAAGGAAGCACACACCAAGGCACATCATCATTGCATTACCCAAGATTAAAGAAGAGGAGAGAATCTGAAAGGCAGCAAGAGAAAAGGAGATGGTTACCTACAAAGGAGCTCCCATCAGACTATCAGCTGATTTCTCAAAAGAAACCCTAGAGGCAAGGAGGTACTGGAAAGAAGTAGTCAAAGCCATGAAAGCCAAGGACCTACATCCAAGATTACTCTATCCCACAAAGGTATCATTCAGAATGGAAGGGCAGATAAAGTGCTTCCCAGATAAGGTAAAGTTAAAGGAGTTCATCATTACCAAGACCTTATAAAATGTTAAAGGGGCTTATCTAAGAAAAAGAAGATCAAAACTATGAGCAGTAAAATGACAACAAACTCACAACTACCAACAACTGAACCTAAAAACAAAAACAAACTAAGCAACTAGCTAGAACAGGAACAGAATCACAGAAATGGAGATCACATGGAGGGTTATCAGTTGGGAGAAGGGGGAGAATGGGGGAAAAGGCACAGGGAATAATAAGTGACAGGTACAAGATAGACAGGGGGAGGGTAAGAATAGTATGGAAAAATGAAGAAGCCAAAGACCTTATATGTACAACTCATGGACATGAACTAAGGGGAGGGACGCTGGTATAAGGAGGAGGTGCAGGGTGGAGGGGAATGAAGGGGAGAAAAAAGTGGGACAATTGTAATAGCATAATCAATAAAATATACTTAAAAAATAAATAAAAAGATAAAAAAAATCTCAGGCAAAAGATGGCAACCCAGTAACAGCTGTTAAATCTTGGTTGTGGCAGAGCACTGATGCTTGTTATGTACAGGGTGGAGCAAAAGCAAGTTTATAGTTCTTTGCATGGAAAAAATACGGTAATTAATAATAATACAAGAATAAACTGTTTCGCATACTCACAACCTACTTTTGTCCCACCCTGTGTGTGTGTGTGCGTGTGTGTGTGTGTTTGCATATATGCTTATATATATGTATTTATACTTTTTTGTATTTTAAAAATTTCTCACTATTGAAGGAAGAGAGAAAGGGGGTAGGAAAGAAGTAAATAAGCAAGCAACTGGGGACACAAAGGGAAGACCTTTCAAAGCTTTCCCACAATCTTAAGCCTTGTCCAACAAGGTATGGATGAGGCAATAATTGGCTAAAGTGAAATACTTTGGGACATGGAGTCCCATTAAATTCCAAAGGCAGGCAGAGATGACCACACTCTACTCACTTAGAATTCTTGATATAAAAGATTTTGCCAAAGGAAACAAGTCCTGAGTCTTGATGAGTCAAGTTTATACCATGTAAAGTCTGAGCTACTGCACTGATAAACTCACCCAGCAGGCAGTTATGAATGGCATACGGCCACACAAACTTCGTACCCCACAAAAGCGGAGACTCTACGGCCATGGCTTCCTAGGTTCACTCAGGAACAGTCTGTCTGCACAGATGAAGTGTGCAACAGATGCCCAGGCCAAGCTTGTCTCTCGGATGCCATCTTGATGCCTTATAACATCTTACCTTGAAACAAGAAATGCTTATCTTTTGTTTCAGGTTAGAAGCAGTAAATTTGTGAGAAAGGCTTCGGGCAAAATTCTAGCGGATTTCACAAGGGAAGCAAAAGGAGACTGAGATATGTTTTAGTCTCTTCCTTTCTGCCAGAACGGCTTATATACACTTCTCAGACAACACTGAACCTTCTATCACACCTCGGGGATGCCTGCAAGCTAGTGAGCATGCGTCACTAGCACGGTACACATGCCTTTTAAAGACTAACTCTGGTGCTGGTCCTAAAGAGTGCATGATAGCCCACAAACTTTTCTATAAACCAGCCCCTTGAGATGTGGTAACATCATGAAATGATCCTGCAATTAACACTAAGCTATAGGCCCTCGTTTCTTAAAAAGTCACCTATCTTCCTCCCTACTCTCCTGTCTCCAATCCATCTTTCAATGCCGGATTAATTTATTTTTAAAAGTAGAGTTTTAACTGTGTTGCTCATCTGGAGCAACATCTGGGGCCTTTAATGGCCCCTCACTGCCTAAACTGAGATGGATTCCTTGGTCTGCTACTCAAGGCCCTCAACAATCTTTGTAATCTGTCTTTCTGTTCTTATCTTCCACTGCTCCTTATTCACATAATTTTGTAAGTATGTTTTAAATATATCCCTATGTTTATACTTTTGCTCATACTGTTTCTACTATTAGATTCCTTCTTCTCTCCTTTAATAATGCTAAAATCCCCGTCCCCTATTCCTCATTCAAAGACTTTATCAACCCTCTTTTCCTAAGAGGTCTTTTCTGCTCTCACTGATCTGATAAGATCTTCTCTATGGAAGCCCCGCAGCATTTTGTTTCTCTTATTCTATCACATTCCTTCTGCTCTATCTCCTGCCTTCCTGGTGAGGAAGCACTCCCTACTATTATTCACTCGGCTGGAGGACAGGTATAAAATTCGGTCCACCAGAGGTTCAACGCAAAACCTACAAGCCACGTATGCTTGCTCCCTTCCTACTCAACACTCTCCCTGAACCCGAATCCCCACAATACTTTATAAATAGGTTCTTGACAGGAAGGACACACAATTTTCTCATCTTTACATGAAATATCTTGATGCCCTGCCACAGAGTATGAATAACTCCATATTAAATAGAGAAACAAAGGGTTACCTGAATAAGTGTGATTCTTACTATTAGATCGTTAGCCTCTTAAGTGGAAGGACTATCTTAAACCCCTCTGAGAGACTTGAGTGCCTCTCAGTCTTGTGCCCTAAAGAGCACCCTGCACGAAGAACATGGCTGCAACTCAATTTGTCGAGTTGAAGCCAAAGTACCTTTGGCTTTGAGAATAACCACTCAACCAACAGAAGAACACTTCCAGAATTCCTAAAACCTTTTTTGTTTGATCTCTGAAGCTCTAGGAAGGCGCCCAGCCTCTGGAAATCTACCCAGTACAGTACTCAGGGCACTAAAACATCGATGGTTACATGCAGGAAAAACACTCCAAGAATTTACTTCCTTTCTAAGTGCAGTCGAAACAAAGCAGGGGTGGGTAAGTTTTTGACTGCAAATTGGTATAATGTTAAAAAGTTTCTCCCTCTGGCCTCTGGAGGTTCCAAGCTGGGAGCAGGCTGTCCGCTTTGTCTGCCACTGCAAGGCTCCTGCCTAGAGGCCAACAGGATTAGCACATCCATTTCATGCTCTGAAAAGTCAGAAAGGCAAGATGGGGAGCTTTTTCACTCAAGAAAATGCCTACTAGTCAAAGATGGTTCTGTTTCTGTTCAACAGATAAGTGGGGATGCTGAGGTTAAAAGGCAAAAATTTCCAACAATGTTTAATGAAAGGTTTGGAGACAATGTACAGAATTAGGCAATGGGATAAACTCCAAGAAGAGAGGAGCAGGTGCCAGAGCAAGTATGCAGCAGAGACTCAGCACCAGACGTTTTGATGCATTCAAAAATTTCCATGTATTTAAAATGTCATCAGGACGCCCTGTGAGGACAGACTTGATGCAGCTATTAGGGAACGCTGGCTTATCCCTCTTGGCACAAAATACCCACAAATAAGCTCTTAGAATAAAAGTCAAAAGAAAGAAGAAATAAAAGCTTTACCTTAAAAAAACTGAGCAGTTGCTACATTCCCTTGTCTTAACTGATAATTAACTACAGACCTTCGTATGAAGAGGTAAACAAAATTCATATACTCTTTTTGGGGGCACAGAACTCCCATGGCCCAAGCTGGGTTTTAACCCCTGGTCCACAGATGGGCTTCAGGAGGTCCAAGAAGCCACTGAAATAGCAGATATAATCGTGTGCCTGCATGTTATGGTATTAACTGTGCTTTTTGTTTCCTATAATATTTTATAGTGCTTTGACATCTTGGGGGGCATTTGTGGACTGAGGGACTGCCCATTTCAGGGTTAGTTAATTCCTAGAGATGGCAAACATGCAAACCAACCAACCAACCCCGAATCTATACCCCCAACCCTTTTATCAAACTCACACATCAAGCCAACATTTCCTCTGCCCTGAGCACCCAGGGCCAGAGACAATCAGGGACCATCCCATAGTCCAGAACCCGCAAAAATTATTCAAACTATCTCATCCTAAACCAACTCACTGTACCGGCCCTGCCTCATCCATTTCTTCCCCTGAAATCCCAACAAGGGCTCTGGCAAACTCATCCTTTCCCCTCGCCTCATTCTGTCTCCTGAACAATGCTGTGATACTTCTCTATGTGTCCCTGTGTGGTGTGTCCCCCTTCTTTGGGAAATGTTAAGTAACAGATTATCTTTTCAATGACAACTGTCTCCTCATTTGTTGGCCTTCCCCTACCTGAACAAAACTAAAATCCTGAATATACTTTGATACAGCTATGTGTACATATTTTTTTCTTAGGGAAGGACCCAGGTTTTAACACGCCTTGTCACACAATCCATTGTCCTCTAAAACAGCAGTCCCCAACCTTTTTTGGTACCAGGGACCGGTTTCATGGAAAATATTTTTCCCACAGGACCGGGGGTGGGGTGGGGGGTGTGTGTGCGGGGTGGAGGGCAGAGATGGTTTCGGGATGATTCATTTAAGCTCACCTCCTACTATGCGGCTTGGTTCCTAACAGGTCCAGACCCGTACTGGGGCTAGGGACTGCTGCTCTTAAAGATTAAGAACAAATGTTTCAGGTCACATTGGGACTCTAGCTCAGTGGGCAAGAATATATCACTGATGAAGCCTCTCTAGGGTACATGTAAAGACAGGTAGTTGTTATTAGAGAGTGCAAACAGAAATAGTGGAAACTGCAGAGGGCTCTGTTTATTTTCTGTTTTTCTTGCCTCTGCAGTACAGGGATCCTAAGGCAAGGAGTATTAAGGGCGAAGGTTCATAAATTCCCCAGAATGGTGATGATAATAAAAAATCAGCATTTCTCTCACATAATACAAAATTTTTGAATGCTTAAAAACATCCACAGGATCTGGGAGATTAGGGACTGACAGTCTATGTTATGTTTTGTAAAAACTGGCACACTATGCCAACCAAGGACAGTGTCACCAGCAAAGAGATAAAGTCTTAGCCTTCAACCTCAGTAAGGCTGACAGAAATAGAGATTTTTAGACCAAAGTACAGTCTTGAGACATGCCTAGAATAAAGAGTAGTGATTCAAAACAGAAAGCTTTTTGATGGCTGAGGAAGGACCTAATATTAAACAGATATCTATCAAACATAACACCATTAAAGATGTATATAAAATGGTAATAAGATGTCCTTCTTGCTTGGCTGGAGTCTATAATCCAGTTGGGGAGATAAGACATCAAAAACATTACAAATGGAGACATCTGCAATAGTGTCAACAATAAAAATGAAGAGAAAAAAACTTTACAAACAAGAAAAGGCAACGAAAGTGTCTAATGAGTGGTACAGACAACTAGAGCCACAGCTGTTTAGGAGGGATCACTGGGCTTGGTGGTGGGGGATGGGGGGAGGCCAGGAAAGTTTAGGGAAGAAACAGGAGCGAGGCCTTAGAGGACTAACAGTAGGATTTGGAAAGGAGGAGAGGAGGAAGATGGTTCAGGATTGGAAGGGGCTTTTCTGCTAAAGGTGATTCAGGATTCAAGGGGTACGTAGTATCAGTTCAGTGGGAAGCAAAAGCTCATATAGAGAATAATACAAAAATTAGGCTGAAAAAAGACAAAGAATTTGTCATCCGTGTGCAGAAAATAGAAATCCTTTGAAATTTTTTGAGTAAGGAAATTACAAAGTGGATAACTTTTAAAATTTAATTTTAATCGAAGTACTACATACACATATTTTAAAAGTTAGAGTATTATATGATGAATAAAGTTAAAGAGCAGCCTCATGTCCCACTCTCTCCCTTGATTTTTGCTCTCCAGAAGCAGTTACTTTTCAAATCTTTCAGCTGTTTTTCTTCTGATAACTTTCATATTTTTACTATTACTAATTTTTCAATTTTCGCTATTATCTACTGGCTTTTTATAACAGGAGATGACTTCTTCTACCTTCATTCCTCCCCTTTCTTCCAAAATAGTTATATCACATTTTTAGGTTAAAGAATGTTAATTATTTACAGTTTTTTGACTATATAAATATTCACAGCATAAATTTATATTTTCTTTCACATATAATTTTGTTTCTTCCTTAGGAGAAAGGTTCTTTTCATCACTTGCTAGTCCTCATCCTTTTCTTCTTGTTCCCTTTTTACATGAGCATATGCTTTTTTTCTGACTCCTTTGTTGTCATTTTAAAGGGGATTTGGGAGAGGGTAGAGATAAAACATATGATCATTTTGTCATGTTTACCAGAAGTCTCTGGTCACATTTTATGAAAAGTAATCTGGCAAGTATTTCAGAAGTGAATAGAGTATAAGCAGGGAGGCACCAGTTAAGAACTGCTACAATAAATATGCATTGTGTTATATAACAATATAAAAGTACAGGAACTTATCCAAAATGCAAATTTTTATAACCTAAATTAGATCAATTAATTAGGGAGCAGAAATTTGATGTCCCAAACTGGAACATTCAGTTTACTTAGAAAAACATAATCAGGGTATCATCAGGCCAGAGATGGTGGAAAGTACATAGAAAGCTCTTAGACATTTATTGAGTGAAGGAATGTTGGCCAAACAAGTGTTGCCTTGAGTGGTTCTGTGCACTGTAAGAACAATGGGGGATACAGTTGAGAAGAGCATTTAGTAAGCAGTATGTGCTGCTAGTTACTTTAAAAAAAAAACAAAAAAAACAATGCATCATTTTTAAAGGGAGGTTGTAATAAAATGTCAGGTTTAGTTGGTTTAGGCTTTATACTTAAACACACATAGCTGTAATATATTTTAATTGAAAGTGCCTCTGGTGAAACGTGTTGTTTGTTGAACTCTCTAGCTCCTAAACCCTTCCTCTCTAAATGAAACCATTGTTTTTCTAATTAATTAATTTTTTATTTTAGAGGGGAAGGGAGGGAGAAAGAGAGGGAAAGAAACATCAATGTGAAAGAGAAACACTGGTTGGTTGCCTTCCGCATGTGCCTGGACCCAGGATGGAACCCACAATCCAGATATGTGCTCTGACTGGGAATTGAACCAGTGACCTTTTGGTTTGTGGGATGACACCCAATCAACTAAGCCACACCAGCCAGGGTGAAACCACTGCTTTTATAATGGAATTTTTTTTATTACTCTCAGTGTCTTAGGAATACAACCTGTGCATTATAGCAAAGTAAGCAATGATAGAAACACTAGGAACTAGAAATATGAAAAAAGACAAGGTTCCTGACTTGAAGGAACTAAAAATCTAGTAGAAGAGAGAAAATATGTATATAAATATAAGAATACAAGGGAAAATATTACAAATATATTATACATTCTAAGTACAATCTGAATGTTATCTTGAGAGTAAAATAAATCTAAGAATAAGACATAGCAACGTATATTTCATTTTTAAGTTATAATAATCTAATATCTATACTTTGCAATCTGATATAACTGAGCACTGATTTATGTTAATTTTTCAAAAATATGTAGCAAAATACTTTATATACTAATCAGTTACATAAATAAGACCTCTATTATCTTCCTTAGAGCCAAGGAAAACTTCATAATTGGTGCCATTTTCGAAATGCTTAGTATGTACCAAGTGCCACAATAAGTTCCCACTTAATAAACGTTCTCGATCTTTACAATTACTCTAAAGGAAGTTTGTTTATTCATTAGACAAATATTTACTGAATGCCTACTACTTGCCAGGCAATAAACAGATAAAAATTCATGCCCTCTTTGAAATTATATTCTGGGAGGAAAAGGAGAAACAAAACAAAGAAATGAGTTCACCACATAGCATGCTATATTATGTTAAGTACCGAGGAGAAATATAAAACAGGGAAGAAAAACAGAAAATGCAAGGGGTGATGCACTGGCAATTTTATATAGGGTAGTCACTGAAAGGCTTTACTGAATCTCTATTTTACAGATGAGGAAACTGAAGTTCAGGTTAAGTTAAAACAACTTTCCCATGGTCCACCAGCTAGTAAGAGGGGAGATAAAATTTAAGTTCAACTGCCCTTACTATTAAGCTATATGTCCTCTCCCCAAATCAGTAATAAATTCAGTTATAATGGTTTACTTTATCAGATATTTCTTTAAGATTATATTGGCACTTTTACTCTCCCAAAGGGGTTTAGGAATAACTTTCTATTTCAGTATTTGATGTTTTATTTTACATCTACATTAACTTTTATAAAGGAGTAGTGAATGGCATAAGATCTTGGTTAACAGCATATTCTTTAAAAAGCTGAGATAGAAATAACAATTAGCCAGGGACAATCAAAGGACATTTCATGAACTACATTCAGACTGTGAGAGGTAATGCAGAAATGGTGGAAAAGCCGTACTTCTTCCTCATTGCTGCTGTGAGCACCTCCAGTTCATCAGGGTGTATTTATTTTATGTCCCAAGGGTCCCTAGCACAACTCAGATCTTCGTTAGTGACTCCTTTTATTAAGCTGAGCATGCATCCTTTTCAGCCACTTGAGCCTGTCTCTTAGCACTGCGGTGTTCCTGTCACAGGAACATCTAAAGTTGGCAGTCCCAGTTTGTCTCAAGTAGTTCAGGTACTGCAAATAACCTGGGTGCTAAGGCATATATCTACTTTTATTCCTTCTGACTTCAGGTAATACCCTTTTCAAAGGAAGTGAGCGTGCTTTGCCATTTTTTGCTACTTAATCCCTGGAAGGAACATGAAGGTAAGCACCACATCCTCACCTGTCAAGTGGACAAAGAGGCAAAAGGACTCACTCAAATTACATAGTGAATTATTGAAGGAGCCAAATGACAACTACCTAGCTGTCAACTTCTAGATCAGCTTCCAACACACAAGATCAGTAGTTCTCAATCTTTTTGTATTCGTAACATACACAATTAAAGTAAGTACATTTGAAAGGAGTAAAAGACTCCAAACAACAGCCAAATCAGTAATAATAAAAATGCAGGCACTATTATAGCACAGTTTCTCAGAGTGCCTATCTGGTGGCCTTTGGTACTGTGTTCAATGAGCAGAAATGTTCTCCCTGGCTGACTGGTCACTCACCTACTCACTAGGCTAACTTCTCACAGGCTTGGGAAACACAAGCTTTCTTTGGCCTCAGCTTTTTCCCTCTTACTCCTATCAACTTGTATGCTATTCCAGGACACAGTGTGTGATGTCCTCAGCCCCAAGTCAACCTGATATGGCAATAACTATTTTAGCAAAAGTGCATTTTACACACTGATCAAAACTTGGTGGCGTACTGGTGTGCTAAGATATACAAGAAAAGTCAGTCTGCCTTCAGGAAAGCAAAGCTGCCTTCTCAACTAAGGGGTCAAGTCAACTTTAGCAGTTAATTAATACTTTAATGCAACATAACTGGGAAATAAGCAATTGACAAGCAGTGCCAAAGGCATTCATTAAGGGCTACATCCTCCTGTATCACATCAGAATGACAGCCTCTGGGAAAGCCAGGAAGAGAAAACTGACCTCATCTATGGACGTCAGTGCTGGAGTCCCCCCAAAAAGCTTGTTGAGGAAAAGAAGGCTGTTTAAGTCTAGTCTGAGTGGCAGAAACTTAGGGTGAGGTAAAGAGACTCCAGGAAAACTAGAGAAGCAATAACTTGCATTTTTCTAACACATCTCTGTGATAGGATAAGTATTCTATTGACATCTTTGGGTAAAGCCTTGTAATAGAACAAAGTTAATTACTTTCCTGTACTTGTGGGGGAAACTGTGACAGTGATGCAGTGATCATGGGGTAAGGAATTGGATTAAGTCTGGGACTTTGGGGTACAGAATAACAGCAGTAATTGACATAACTGAAAAGGTAGGAAAATAGTAATTGAACTCGGAAGGAAACTTAATGAAGTTCTCTTAATTTTTTCTGTTAAAAATTTCCAGCACTTTGTATAGAACCTAGTACGCAGCAGCATTCAGAAAGTACATTCCACTCAATTTATTACACACAAACTTGAAAACAGGACTAATATTATCCAACTGAATCACAATGAATGCCATAATAAAATCAGTCAGGGTTGAAATTTTTCCCGGTTAATTTTATAAAATTTCATAATGAAGTTAGTAAATACTGGAGGAAACAGTTTCCAATGAATAGGGAGTAAAAGAACAAATAACTGATGTGACTAGTAAGATCTAGATGAACAGAATACATTCGTGTACATCTCAAATACAAAAAAAAATAAAACCCCTAAATTCTACCCTTTGTTCTAATGCAGTTATACTTTCTCTTGGGCTGAGGGGGGACCTACAAAGGACCAGTACTCATTCCATATTTTCCCTAAGGCCAGCAGATAGGATTAGGCCCAAGGAGAAACAGTGATGGTTTAGGGAAGACATTTTTCCCTACCTACCTTCTCCTAAGGAGATGTTGGACACTGAGTTTAAAGCCAGAAAGATGCGGGGGTGGGGAGAGAGTCACGAAAATTGGAAGATGAGCAACACAGTATATAGTTGAGAAACTGAAAATGTAAAGCTCCGTGTGAGAAGGCCCACAGGTGCCTGCAGCACAAGAGGATGACTACACTATGTCTCCTGAGGAGCAGCCTGAGTGCCTGGGGAGGAGGAAGGAGAAATAAGTGGGGTGGACTGAACACATTTTTAAACTGAAAAAAGTCTTATCAACAGCAAAACATGAAACTAAAGAAAGAAATAAAAATGAAAGTATTGTGGGTCCTTTTTAAAGTGGAATAGTAACCATTTAATTTTAAACCCTAGTCAACCTACTTGGCAACCAGCCTTCAGGGCTCAACATTAGGTATAATTTGGAATACAAAGGATTAATCATGATTAAAAAAAGAATTCAAACCTTTGATTTCTTGCAAGAAAGCAGCTATGGGTGGCTCCTTGATCTTTCCTAATGTTTAACAGTTAAGATCATCAAAGCCAAAGGAGAACATAAGCTAAATACTCAAGTTTAATGTGCCGGTACTAGGTTCAAAAAGAAAACGGAGAGGGAAGCATTTCTTTAGGAAGCAGGCCTAGGGGCATCTAACTCCAACACGAAATCGTAAATTTACTTAAAACCTCTTTTTTTGCTTTTCAGCTTTCGTTAGTGTTTGTGTATTTAATGGGTGGCCCAACATAACTCTCCTTCCAGCGTGGCCCAGAGACGCCAAAAAGTACACACCCCTGGATCTCACCTGTATTAGTTTGCAATAGTCTTTGACAGAGTCTATATATACACGCAAAAAATCCCCTGTCATCACAGGCTGCCTAATGAAGAAAGAAAAAAGGGAAAATATAAGCAGACCTCTGAGGATAATTCGATTTGTCAAAATTAGAAGGTCTAAGGACTCAAGAGTCCAACATCCTCCCTTAGAGACACAGCCTCTGAGGCCATTCCCAATGTGAGAGTTTCAATTATACACCCCACATGAAAGTCGTAATTTATGTAAAATCGTAAAATGTAAAACTGTCAAACTGTAACCAACATTGCTTAGCTCTTGATATAAGAATCTAATCATTTCTTGCCATACACTTTTCACTCTTACTTTAAGGTCTCAGGTCTGAAGGGAGGCGGAACAGAAAACTATGGCATTCAAACAAAACAAAACAAAACAGGCAGCATAAAAGCAGGCATATTTAAATGAAAGATATCCCAAAATACCAAGATTAAGATTACTTTTTTCAGGCTTTCTAAACTCTTAACATTTTTCCTTTAGGTATCAGAAAAGAGCATTACTGCCCAGACCAGGCGGCTCCGTTGGTTGGAGCCTCGTCCCAAGCACCAAGTTTGTGGGTTTGATCTGTGGGGCAAATGACTGATGTTTTTCTCTCACATCAATGCCCCCTCCCTCTCATATCAATAATAAAAAATATCCTGAGATGAGAATACAAAGAAACAAAAAAACCGCACTGTCTCTCTCCACAGCTTCATGAGCCTTTCGGACAAAGTTTCTCTCCCATGTAGAACAGACACTAATGACACAAAAGACAAGGTAGGCAACTCCACTTGGTGCCTGAAAACAAGGACTAATAAATCTGTGCTAACAGTAACTAAAACACCAAGTATCAGGTAATAAAGGTTGAAAGGGACAACAAGTATACATGCAGTTGAGAGAAATAAATAGTCAGTCAGTCTTTTCTTCTATAATCTCCAAATTCTATGGCCAGTTCATCTGTTACTTCCACCCAGGGGCCACTTGAGAAATTCTATAAATAAGCCTTAGGGCTGGCAATTTAATGGGTGAGTGTGGGGACAGGTTAGGTCTTGAAGCAGTCAGTAGAGTGAGCTCAATGTTTTCACTTAGCTGGTTTCTTTTTAGCAGTGGCCTGGGTTGGGTGACAGTGGCAGAGAGGTACATAAGGGTTCCTACGCTAACCATTGGTTGATGCTGGCTTCTTCCATCCCCCAGGACCTTCACACTCCTCTGAGGTAACACAAAGATCAGAATAGCTGGAAACTTCTTCAGAGCAGGTGTTCCTAAGCTGTCCCTGTAGTCTCTCCACCTAGCACATGGGAGAGCAGAAACTGGGCATTCGGAAACAATTTATTTCAGCTTTGCACTGGTATTTTTAGTTTTAATTAGTTTACCTAATAAGCAATATAGCATTTTACCACTTTCCCCCAGTCACCTCACTTCAGTAGAATCAATGAAATTTATTTAGACCAAAAAGCACTTCGTTGCTCTTATAAACTCTCGATTCACTCTTATGTTAGCTACACTCATTTTGCCTTAAAGAAAATCAAGTTCAAATTCTATGACCCGTGATAGATAAAGGCAAATGGAGGTTGGGAAGGGAAGACAAGGAGCAATGGCAGAAGGACGGACTCTGGCTGAATCTCATCAACACACACTCTAACCTCTTATCAGGCAATAAAAGATAAGCTCTAGTTTTATTTGGGGATAGTCTCTGCCTCTTTAAAGATTCTGTATATTTCCATTCTTGGCACCATTCTTCTTCCCCAAGGCACACCACTGCTCAAACTCCTCTTAGGAGTGGAATATACTTTTCCTCCATCCCAGGCTCAGCTGAGCAGGTCCCTTCTCATCACTTTCCAGTAGCAAACACGGCCACGCACATGTTTCAAGCTGTGGTAGCACCTTCCTTTCTGTCTTATGGTCTTTTCATGAATCTTCGCTAAACTCCAAGGCAGGGCAAAGAAATATTTAATAAGCACACCAACTCACTGGGTGCCAGGCTGAGTTGGACGATAAGGTTCTTGTCAAAGCCAGCTTAAGTCTCCAATAAGTACACATCTTTCTTACACACAAGCTATCATATTTTGAACACAACTACCCAGTGCAAAATCCCAGGCTCAACAGAAGCACCCGCGTCCCACCAGTCACCAAGACAGCTGTGAAAGAACGTCAAGGAAGTCCTAAAAGAATGACTGGTAAGTATTAAATTTGTCTCTATGTGCCCTGAGGCCCAATTTATGCATTCACATGTGGAGCCCATAAAATAGTTAAGAACTTTTTTAATTTATTGATTTTAGAGAGGGAGGGGCAGGGAGGGAGGGAGAGAAAGAAAGAGTGAGAAATCAATTTGTTGTTCCACTTATTATGCATTCATTGACTGATTCGTTTATTTGCCCCCATTGGCTGATTCTTGCATGTGCCCTGACCGCAGGCTGCACCCGCAACAGAAGCAAATCTGGATGATGCTCTAACCAACTGAGCTAGCTGGCCAGGGCCCATAAAATAGTTTTTAACCAACCTCATCAACAAGGCCAAGCAGAACCAAAGTCCTATGTTTAAAAAGAACTGAATTCTAGCTTCTCCCAACCACTGGTATAAGAAATCCTAAAGTGCCACAAAGATCCCCTGACTTAATTTTCAGGAAATTTCCAAGTTGCTTCTGTTAAAGGAGCTGTGGATTTTAAATGCTGCCACAGGTACGGCTGATTTAGTAAGTGCTTGCATAGTTAATTCTGTCAGTCTTACTCCTACACAGAAATACATGTGGCCCCAGGGGGCCCAGCCACCCACAGAGCTCTTTTGCACATCTTTTTACCCTCTAGCACACAGAAATAGAGGGTTACATCCCAGAAAACACTCAGAGAAAGAGAAAAGGTAGTTTCTATGAAACACTGTGAGTAGAAAACCAGGATCCAGCTTCCTGTTTGTATGTAATTTCTAAATGCATGTCTCTCTGAATAATCCAAATAATGATCTAAGCTATTTCTCTAAAGATCCAAATCTATACATTTATATCTCTTGGCATGCTGAAACTTTCCTTTCATGTATATGTAAGGGCACTTTAAAAAGCAATTTGTTTAGAGTGAGCTACCAGACTACCCCAGATCTCAAAAATCTCCTTAGTTAACTAATGACATAAGCAGAGATTCAAAAAGTTCTTGTGCACTGGGGCCTGACCTCTCGTTTCTCTTTGGAACCCTAAGACACTATGTGAAGAAGCACAAGTTAGCTAACTGGTGAGTAGAAAAGAGACAAGTTATCCCACCCAAAGCCAACCAGCCTGCCAATATGTGCATAATGCCACCTGTATTAGTTTTCTATGGCTACCATAACAAGTTGCCACAAACTCAGTGCCTTAACATAAATTTACAAGCATTTAGTTCCTCAGGTCAGAAGTCTAACAAAGATCTCAAGGGGTTAAAATCAAGATGGTGGCAGAGCTGTGTTCCTTTCTGGAGGCTATAGGGAAGAATCTGTTCCTTGCTCATCTGGGTTGCTGGCAGAATTCAGTTCCTTACAGTTGTAGGACTGAGGTCTTCATTTCCTTGTTGGCTATTAGCTGAAAGCCATCCCCATCTTCTTTCACTGCATCTCTTTGACCCTTCTGTCTTTTTCTTCCACTTTTTAAAAAAAATTCTTATCTGATATTTTTTTCTTAATTGATGTGTGTGTGTGAGAGAGAGGGAGAAATATTGACTGACTGATTGATTGATGTGTGAGAAAGAAACATCTATCTATCGGTTGCCTCCTGGGCGCACCCCGACCAGGGACTGAACCCACAACACAGGGATGTGCCCTGACCGGTAATTGAGCCTATAACCTTTTGGTATACAGGATGATTCTCCAACCAAATGAGCCACCCAGCCAGGGTTTTCTTCCACTTTTAAGGGCTCATGTGATTAGACTCATAAGAGTCCACCCAGATAATTTCAGATAATCTCCTGGACCTCAAAATCTATAATCTTAATCACATCTGTGAAGTTCCTTGTGCCACATAAAGTAACATATTCACAGGTTCATTAAAAAATGAACCTGTCTTTGGCAGGTCATTTTTCTGCCTACTGCTACAACCAAGACCATCCGCACCCATCCAAGCCACCAAATGACCACAGAGAGCAGCCAAGCTGGCCCAGACCAGATGAACTGTACACTGGATGCACAGAACTGAGAGAAACAATAAATGCTGTTATAAGCCAGTAAATTTGTGAGGCAGCAAAGAAACTGATACAATGGCCAAGGCTACACCACTTCCGAGGGGTCTGTGCAACCGTCACCTGACAGTGTGGATATTTCCCTCCTCTGCTTCAGTCCAACAAGGCTACCTGCAGTTTTCTGCTCTCTGAATCAGAAAACAAAACAATTAAATTAGTTTTATTTCTTCTTCCAGTCCAGATCTAGAGAATATTGTTCAAATTTCAAACGTCAGCCTTATTATTTCAACAGAACCATACTGGGACCTTTTAGTCCATAACTGGAAGCTATATACATGAAAAATAGATATGCTAGAAGTCTTAAAGAAAGATCTGAAGGGAAGGGCCATCTTTTGATAGAACAAAAGCTGTTGATGGAAAACAGAAATTTCACTGCTTCCCAACCATCTCTCCTCTATGCACAAAGACCAACGAAGGCTTTGGGGGACAGCCTATAAGCAAGGGTCTCTAACCTTTCATTAGCTAAATACATGTTCTCAAATGGGCTCTCCCTCCAATCTGCTGATACTTAAAAGGTCTGGAAAACTTCAGTAGACGGAAAATGCCAATAGCAAGTTAATGTCCTGTTGGCACTTTTGGCTGACTTCCCTGTGCCTGGGTCTTGACTATTAATTCAATGCTATTCAGATTCCATCTCAAAAACAAATAAGGACAGAGACCAGAGGCCTGCCTTCCCCAGACTGATCAGAACAGCACAGTG
Organism: Mormoops blainvillei; assembly: GCA_004026545.1. Lineage (NCBI taxonomy): Eukaryota > Metazoa > Chordata > Mammalia > Chiroptera > Mormoopidae > Mormoops > Mormoops blainvillei. Next base: position 46,462 of record PVJD01002290.1, read on the forward strand.
CAATTATGCCAGAACAGCTTTGTTTGGAATGTAATCACCGCCCCAGCCTCCTTCCCAATGGGATGGCAACGGTGTAATTACCTCTTCAGGATTCAGTGTTTGGGAATGTAATTCTTCCACAGGGCCTTCTTTCTAGGGGAAAGAAGCTGCAACAGGAATACAGGAGAATTTGTAGCCTCGTCCCCAGCAGCAATCTTGTGAACTGAAGAAATTGTTTTTGCTTTTCTTAAAAGCCAGAGTTCAAATTTCAGCCTCTTCTACCAATAAGGAATCACTGACACCCCATGATGGTTCTGTTTGAAAAGTATCAATTTAAAGCGGGACTGCCTGAGTTCCAATTCCTACTCTGTCAAGTGCAAGCTGGTCTTAGGCAAATTACGTCATCTCTCTATGCCTCTGTTTCCTCATTTGTAAAAATGAGTAGTAACAGAACATCACTGGAATGTTGCGAAGATTAAGTGAATAATATGTGAGACATGTTTAGAACAGTACTTTGCATACAGTATGTGCTCTTGGATTTTTGAGCAGGTTTTTTTTTTGGGGGGGGGGCGCTGTTTGTTTGTTTTAGCATGTTAGACGCACCATCTCCCACAGCCACTGCATTTTGCAAATGTGATCTAACACTAGTTCATGGTCAAATCTAAGCCTGAGTTACCTAGATCTTTCTTTCCGCAACCCCTTTTACCAGCTCAGCCTGAGAGCTTTTGTCTGTTCAGCATGAAGGGCATTGTTTTGGATAATTTTAAATGCTGCTATAAAACTGTCATAGTCTCTGAGCTGTTTGTTTAGGTAAAACTTCACTCTAATAGGCAGGAGTAACTGTGGATATTTCCATGTCAGTCTTTTCATGTGTTCCTAGTCTGAGGGAAACTATAATAAAGAGATTTGTGAAATCTGGCTGCTGGGAAAATCAGGAAGTATTACCAAAAGTAGCCATTGGCAATATGTCAGATTCTGGAGAAAATTCATCTTTCTAGCCAGATTTCTGTATGAAAATAAATTATGTATTTTCCTCATAAAGGAATGTAGCACAGTAGAGCCCACCTCCCTGAATAATACCCTGTTCCCACTGGGAACTTCAACCTTTTATTTTCTGTTCAGCTTTTCTTCTGTTCTTTGTAGCCTAGACCAGTTTAATTCTGTTTAGAAAGAAATATTTTTTGGCTTATGCTTCACCAGCCACGAGACTCAAGAGTAAAAATCATGAGTCTGTTTGCTAGGCAGCCCCAAAGAACAGAGCTGTACAGCTCAGGACAGCGGGAATGACACTGGGTCCCTTCTGCTGCAAGGCACACAGCTGCAATGAGCTGGGCTTTTATGCTAAACCCAGGGACTCAGCTCAGCAGCCGTAAAATATGGTTACAGGATATCTAGTTCTCGGATGACACTCAACTCCAGGGCCACAAGAAACACTCCATGGAAGCTCAACCCTCAAAGAGATCCCTGGTCACCCACCTGCAGGTGGCTCTTTCCACATCATGGCTTATACTAACATGCTTGCTCTTGGTTTTCAGCTGAGTGGCATAATGACCCTGGAAAGAGCTGGCCCTGTGGATCAGCAGGTGTTAAAGGAAGTTAATACCCACAGGTTGGCTCTACTTTGGTAGAGAGGGCGAGAGGTGCTGTCTCCAAGGTCCCATGGCATTTCCAGCCTATTTGGAATAAATGAGGCTGCTTGAGGAAATGAGAAGGGAAAGTGATGTTAATGTGAGTTCAGAATTTTTACAAGAAGGAGGTGGAGGGTTAGCTTCATATTGATCACTTAAGTAAAAACTGATGGAGTACATAGGTAGCAAAGAGGATTGTTCCAAGTCTTTCCAGTTTGTAGAAGATTTCTAAATTAAAGAAAGCAGAGACTGGCTACTGTCTCCACTAAAAAAAAAAGGGGGGGGGGCTTTGACCTCACTTTTGGTCTTTTCATTCCTCACATTTCCTCTGTAGACTTCAATACTGTTGTATCATTTGTTCTGAGGGTCGTAAAACATGTCAAAGCACATACGAAGCATAACCTAAGTAGAGAGAAGTAAAAGGGTTCTGGTATTACAGTGACTACTTTTACATTGGGGGCATCATCAGCTGGCACCTTCAAAATGAGCAGTACTTCTAAGGAGCATACAACCACAGGACTTAATAAGCTCTGGGATCACTCTAGGTCTAGGGAAGTCCTGGAGCACAGAAAACAAAGTACACGGGGTCTCAATACAGATAAGTTGATGTTAACATTTCTTTTTCAGGAGGAAGGGGAACAGGTGAGAAACTGGTTAAGAAGTTAGAAGAAAGGTTATAGGTCAATATCTACTAGGAATTAAGCTCCTGGCAGAGTTGACAAGAATGTGTTTACCTAGCATGAGAGCTTAATGGACTTCTATTTTCTGCTGCAGAAATAGTGTAGGACTGAGCTCTTACAGCCAGCTTTGTGTTTATACTTCTACTCTACCATTTGGCACAATACCCACTGTCCTATAGCTGTTTATAAGCATAACAGTTTTGCTCAGTAGACGGTAAGCTTATGGAGAGCAGAGATCATGTCTTGTTCATCTGGATACTATAATATACCTAACAATAAACCATGTAAACAAGAGAAGCTCAGTAAATGCTTACTGAGCCAAAATGGCTGATGTGCCAACTAAACACTCTGTAGGTGACTACAAATTCATTCATTCTTCCCATTACTAGTAACTCCAGATCATGAACAGTTGTACACAGGAGTTTACCAGCACAAACACATCCTGGATTGCTGCTATGCATAACCCTTTAATGTGTTACTAAGTCATCTCTTCCCATTCATCTGCCTCTGTTCCTAGCTTACTGAGTTAATCTAGACCAGTGGTTCCCAAATTTTAAGTGCACCAGGATAACCTAGAAGACTCTTTAAAACACAAATTCCCAGGCCCCACAATCAAAGTTCCTGAGTCAGTGGGTCTGGAGTAGGGGCCAAAATTTGCATTTGTAACAAGTTCCCAGATGTGCTGATGCTACTGGTCTAGGAACTACACTTTGAGAATCCCATGTTGTCATGGTTACATAGTTGCACCTGTTCTGCTGAGTACATGCTTATTTCATTGGCATAGGTTCTGATGGGGGACAGGAAATAGTTTTTCAAATGCAAACTTCGCGACTGCTCTACTCTTCCCACCTTGGGTGACATGTAGGCAACAGTGGACACATTAGCTTGTCAAACTATCAGCAGAGAGACCTTCAGGTTACCATCTGTTGGTGTCACACAACACAAGCTCTCAGTTTTGTCAACTCACTGACCATAGCAAAGGGGAGAAAACCCTGCTTGTGACCCAGGAAGAGCATCCCTGGGGAGGAAGGCAGAACAGTGAGGTATCAGTAATGTTATAACCAGTGAGGAGACTGGCATAGCTCTAACTCATACTGGTTCCCCAAATTTATAATAAAAACCATAATAACAGCAATAGTTAACATCAACTGAATAGTTGTGTGCCCAAAAAATACCGTTCTAAGTGTTTCACATATATTAACCAATTTATGCCTCTAAATAATCCTATGAGCTAGAAATGATTTGCATTCCCATTTTACAGATGAAAAAACTGAGTCCCAAAAAAGGTAAAATAAATTAACCAAAATTACATAGCAGAATTATTATTTGAACTAGATAGTCTGGCTCCAGAGCCCCAACTCTTTGCTATGCTGCCCCTCAAGCTGACCGTACTGCAAACAGCAGCTGTCCTCCTCAAGCTTCACTCCCTCATGCTTATGAAGTCCAATCAAAAGAACATTCAGAGTTTCTTCAAACTGTACCAAAAGACATAAATCCTTGGACGAAGCCCAGGTTTGAGTTGCGCCCCCTTAGTTAATCTATCAGATTGACAGTTAAAGTATCTGGGGAGTTATTAAATTTTTAGTGGCATGGCCAAAACAAAAACATAGAAAGCAGGCCACTCCCTGGCTAGGCTGTAATCTCCCAAAGGGCAGAACCATTTAATTCTTTTATAAGACCCAAGTGCCCTGAAAAATGCTAAGCCTTTAGAAATTGCCACATACACTTCGAAGTGACAGTACAGAAAGGGTACAGGTGTAAAGCTTCTGTGTGGAAAGACCAAGAGGAAATGTCCAGGGTGGGAGTGGGGCGGAGGGAGGCACCACAGAGACACAGAAAACTTAGTCACATAATATAAAAGGAACAGAAATAAAAGAGGCCCAATATTTTCCTCTAGAAAAGCCAAAGAAGTATAGGCAATTCAGCTTGCACACATCTTTCTAGTGGGTGTTAGTATATGGTATATGGAGATGTAATAAAAGACCCAGGTAGAGAGGACATGGATGTTCCAGTGACTGGTAGTCACTGAGTAAGTAAAGAGTGCTGTGACATATCTGGGAAGGCTCGGTTATCTGTGAGAAGTGCTGCATTTACTTCTGTTTCTCAGGCAACCAAGACAGGCCCCTTACCACCTTCACTTTCATCTCTGGAGCAAAACGAAAGGTAATGGGGCTAATTACTAAAGCAGCACTAGCTGGTACCACCACCACTAACTGTTCATTTATCTGGGGTTTATATAAAGCCGTCTTAACTGATGTTCGGTTGGAATGTGCCACTCTATTTGCCTAGCTACTGGATAACCAAGAGGTACAGAACATACAGATAAAGGATCCAACACCAGAATTATTATTCATTTCAGCTCATATTCATTTAAGTATACCATGATGCCCTTTAACAGTATTCACTACTACTCATCTTTCCTAGATCTGCCAAATTCAAATGAAGATCTGGTATATAGTAATTAAGTAATTTGTTGTATTAGAGGTGTATGATATCAAGTTTAAAAAAATCAGGCCAATTCCTAAAAGTTGGCAAGACCCAAGGCCCCAGATGCCCACCTAGTTGGCCAAACTAGATTACACAGGGCTCCTGAAAGTAATTCCAGGGAAGTGGGGAATATCTAGCGAGGACGGTGTTTTTAAAAGAGATGAGAGACACAAAAGATATTAAAAAAAAAAAAAGTTAAAGAAAAGAAATTCTTGCAAAAGAGGTAGCTGTCTTACCCACATAAGCTACAAACAGAAGGATGCCTGGACATTGAAAATACATAAGAAATCAACAAAAGAAGGAAATCTGAGAAATTCACAAGTATGTGAAAACTGAAGAACATACTCCTAAACACTTTTAAAATATACTTGGTAGAGCTGCAGTAGTTTTAAATGTATTTATACATCTTTAAATACACAGGTTCAGAATTTGTGTTGTCTACTAGATAAAAAAAAAGAAATCTTAAGAGAAGTTAGACCAGCTGGGCACAAAGCCATTCCTAGCCTAGGACACTCGACCAGGCCTCAATGACCTGTGGGCTAGGAGCAAGAAAATCTTAACACTTCCCATTGGTTTTAATCAAACTACTAAATTAAGTACATCAGACTCACCATCTGCTGGAAGCAGATGCTTATTAGGATGAAAATCAAAAAGATTAGGCAGGCCAGATAACTAATACCCTACATTACCCAGGTCCCAATCCCTCAGAAGTTTTTTGTTCTTCCAGTAATTACCAGGAAGATGTCAAATGCCAAGGCTTCTCATTTCACTTTTAAGAGCCTCAAACATGCAGAAAAATATTATAAGCTTAAGAATATTTTTGCAGATACTCCCTACATGAACTCAGGCACTAAAGACAGGATAGTTATTATGAGCCAGGCAGACAGACCTGGTTTAAAGTTCCAGGTCTACTACCTCTCCCGTGTTACAGGGGCCAAGTGACACAACTTCTCTGAACCTCGGCTTTCTTCCATGCAGAATGGAAATGCGCCATCTACTTCACGGGGTTGTTACAATGATTAAAGGAGATAATATTGTATGGGAAAGCACTTAGGACAGTACCTGGCTCACTGTAGGCAATCATTTAACTTCTTTATTTCAGTTAGTGTTATGACAAAGCTAGAGCTGTCTGCTAAAAAGTCAGCAGGGGGAGCTCCTCAAACTTTTGTGTGTTTCGCAAAAAATATACGTGGTAGAGTTGAAGTAGTTTTAAATGTATTTATACCTCTTTTAAGTACAGGTTCAGAATTTGTGTTGCTGAAGAAGGGGTACGATGTGAATTGACGGGTACTGGAGGCCACCAGGAACCCACAGAACTGTGGGGAACGGATTGAGATAAGGTGGAAGAAGTGAGCATTAATGAACTATCAAAACAATTCTCTGTAGTAGCTTGTTTTCTATTATCACTCTAAGGCTCTTACAGGAGGAAGTGGGCAGAATAGATCTTAATTTCCTGCAAATCCATTTTTGTTGATGATTCTAATTGGCTTTGGGTACGGGCCACTGGAGACTCATTTGCCACCACAGTACTGGTCAGGCCTTCTGAAAACTACAGGTGTGTATACGTTTTGTTCTGCAGGTCTGCCAAACTTCCATGCTTCATCCCTGCAAAAAGCTACTCACCATACAAAGTTTCGCTTTATGTTTGGGGCTAAGGAGTAAATAGCAAGATTTAGGTACGGCCAACCACCTCTAGACTTTGAACTACATGAGGGCAGGGGTCATGTCCATCTTATTCACTCTAGCAGCCTAGAACAGTACCTGTCATATGGCTGTTGAATGTAAATTATTCTGAGACCATCGCAACCTCATTCCAATCATACAAGAGAAGGTATCTTTCCGGGAAAATTAAGAATGTTTACTGCTGAAAGGCCAATTTGCCTTTTGTTTCAAAAGCCATTATTATTGTATCAGCAATATTACATGATCACAAGTAAGTTTAATAAAAAGCAGAACATCTGTGTCCCGAAGGGCACAAAGGCTCAGGGAAAGGGCTGCTACATAGTAAGATTTTCGTCAGCAAGCACGACTGGATCATGAGAAGCTGTATCTGGAAGTCACTTAAAATATAGGTATACTTTGTTTTATTGTGCTTCACAGATGTTGCCTTTAAAAAAAGAAAAATTGAAGACCCTCTACCAGCTAAAAGATTACAACTTGCTTTATTAAGCTGCTCTGAAACCAAAACCACAGTATCTCTGAGGTATGTATGCCTATAAAGGAATTAAAACAAATAAGAAAAACCCTGAAGATCAGCCAAGTTCCCTGGGAGCTCTTTCTCTCTTCCAGATTAAGATCCTGGGCGAAGAATGCTATTTTGATGTTTTGTCCTTTAAAATAACTGTGGAGAAGCAGACTAGGAAGCTTCGGAGTCCACTCCCTGTTCAGTTCTGGACCCTCTAAACATCTAGCTGCATTACTCTAGGCAAGATAACCTTCTAGGCGTTAGTTTCCTTCACCGTTAGATAACAGCACCTATCTCATAGGGTTACTGTGAGAAAGAAATGCAGTACGACAGGGAAAAGCACTTCAAACACTCCCTTGTATACAGCAAGTGCTCAATAAATGTTACGCTTTCTTTGGCTGCTATTGTTATTATTGGACTTTTCACAACAGAAGTAACAAGACAACTGTCAATAGAATCTGGAGGGACATTCAACTACCTACACATAATGAAGTCTTCTAATAAACGGCTGCCCTGGCTGGTGTGGTTCAGTGGACTGAGTACCGGCCTGTGAACCAAAAGGTCACCGGTTTGATTCCCAGTCAGGGTACCTGCCTGGGTTATAGGCCAGATCCCCAGTTGGGACGTCTGAGAGGCAACCGACTGATGCAGCTCTTGCATATCAATGTTTCTCTCCCTTCCTTTCTGCCCCCACCTCCCTCTCTAAAGATGAATTTAAAAAATCTTTTCTAAAAAATGAAAAGAAAAGGCCAACAGGTGCTCTGTTACATGTATGTTGAGAAAATGGGCGACACTACTTTAATTGTGAGTGGAAGCCATCTGCTAATCTAACTCAAGTGTGAGATTCCTAAGAGTCTAGATTTCCCTCCCCTCATGGCACTTCATACCCTTGTTAGAGAACTTTTCCATATCAGTAAACAACTTCCTGCTGGAACACAACCCCAATATTCAAAGGTATCCATAAGTGAAATTGAGCCGTTTGGGGTCAGACCTCTAGGCATAAAGTAGGGAACAGGAAGTGGAGGCAGAGTTATTAAATCAAAGGAAGAATAAAAAGAACATACAGCTGTTCCAAAAAAGCTAAATGCTAAGAAACAGAGGTTTTTTCCCAGTAGTAGAGGAGCAAGGAGGTGCCGTGTAGGGTGGTGGAGGCAGACGTCTGGAACAAAGAAGGATGGAAGAGAGTTCTGTAGTACAGCCCGGCAGCAAGTGATTATCTGCCAGGGAGGAGCTTCCTCATGCTATTAACCAGGCCACACAGGAGAGCCAAGCAAGGAGAAGCACAGAGCTATGGGGTCTGTTTACCAACTTGGGCCAGAAACCTCCTCAGGCGAGGCTGTTGGGAGACCATGGTGTAGTCTGCTCCCTGGCCAAGCCTGGGCCTGTGAAGTCCTGGTGTCCCAGAGTGAAAGCCCAGAGGTTTCTGGGATTTCTAGGCCTTGACATTGGGTCAAGGATACTACTTCTCAGGGGAAGTCAGACCCCATGCCTACCAGATGTCACAGAAGCTTAAATTAGTTAAATCACATTCTCTCACCTGACAGTGCCATTGCCTCACACAGATCCCTACCTTTAATCCCTTTAACCATCACATGGTCCAGGTTTTCCAAAACGTAATTTCATTAAAAAGTTTTTAATAAAGATGCTTATTAAAGATATACTTAAAAATATATATACTTAACTGTGACTTGATTTTTGTACCTTTTACGCCTTCATATACACAAATTTACAAGCTGGTAGTGGAAGTGGAGAGAAGGGAGGGAAAGAGTGTGATGGGGAAATAACCTTTGTCAGGAAAAAAACAGAATTCTGCTTTGTTTCCTCACTTAGAGATTGCCCAGAAGCAGCACCACATACTATGTCTCAGAGCTCAGTCCCATCATGTATCTTAGTTCAAAAACATCGGTCACTAAGCTATTCGGCTACCATAAAACTGCCTCAGCTGCGCTTGTCCAGCCCATTTATGTTCGGTGAAGCTTTCTGAGCCTGCTCTATGGGTCTCTTCTCCTCCTTCCTTGGAAGATTCCAGAGCGCCTGGAAACTCCATGTGCTGCCAGTAGCAAAGGGTAGGAGAGGTGTGCATTAGGCTCCTCATTAAATCACAGGATCTGGCTTGTGAGTATCTAACCAACTGAAACATGAACAAGACACCTTTATCATTCAATAGCCAGAACATAATTGCTGAATTAAGAAAGAAATGGTTTAAACAACAACAAAAACATTTTTTTAAAGATGTCTGAAGGAAGTAGGATTTGGCAAGAGAAACAGCTTTCTTCAATCTTGCAGTTTCCTGCTTTGAAGTAAGACTGAGTACAAGACCTCAAAACAGAGTTTTCAGCCAGATGGCAAGATGCCGTCACATCAACATAAGGGAGGAGAAAGCTTTATCTGGCTCCCTGCACCTTCAAATTTTCGTAATGCACAGAAACAATCCTTACCTGCCAGGACCCTGTTAACAGAGGAATGAGTAGCCAAGCCAGGTTGTCCTCGTTCATGAAATATCCCAGCATAAGGCAAGTATTCAGGCAGCAAGAAACGCCTGTAAGGAGGAATCACATGTGAAAAGCCTACTAAAGATGACCATAAAACAAGGGGGATATACTATGAACCTCGAGAATCAAGGATAAGGGATCCAACTAGGCCTAGGAATACACAGAAGCCCAGGGCAGGGTAAAAATTCCTAGGGTTTGTACATTCGCAGGTTTGTACTTCTTGATCTTCTAAAGTTTCCCAGGACTTCTATTCTAGAACAGGAAGTTCTCCAAACCACTATTCTATCTCTTTTTACTGTGGCCAGTCATCTCCGTCAATCTTCAGGTGGCAGGGCTGGATCATAGGCTCACTAAGAAATAATTTCAGATACGGACAATCCAAAGACCAAAAAGGAGGTTTAAAAACTAAATCCCAGGTGTTCATAGAGGTCCCCTCTAAAAATCTCTCATAAAGGATGAATGCCCAGTTCTTACCTTGGGACAAAGCGTCCAAGTGAAGGTGCAGACATCCGGGCATTGCGTGGGGCTCGGTGTCTGGATCTGTCACCGTTGTCCCTGGAGAATACAAAAAGGCTGCACATAAGAGAGTCACTAAAGCAGAATTAGCCACCAGCTCAAAAGAGAAACATCCCCCAAACTAAATTCCTATACCTAGGAGAAGGCTCCAGAGAAATCAGTGATCTGTTTGCTTACTAATTTTGGGTGGTACATTCATATGCTATGTTTCTGGAGTACCTCAACTAAAAGATTCATGAGCACTTACTAACAGTTCAGCAAGAAGGAGGAAGGTTTTTCTTGACTTAATGTGGTCTCTGAACTCTACAACTTCTGAAACTGAAGCCAGGTTTAGATCTTCTAAGGGATCTGGGATGGGTACTTTTCTCTAAATTCAAAGAAATAGGGAAACTTTGGCTTTCAGTATCTGGAAGAAAAATTTCTTTAATTTCATCTAGCAAATGGTTATCTTTCAATGAATCTGTTTAGGCCCTTCATGTGGAAAAATCAATGATAAGTGGAAGAAAGACACTCAGCAGTGCCTCCTTTTAGAGACTGAAAAACTGACAATGACAAAGAATATCAGACAACACAAACCTAAGTCAGGTCAGTCAGCAAAAAAAAAAAAAAAAAAAAAAAAGTCTAGGTGTTTTCTCTATGGTCTATAATAACCACCATTTATTAAGTTCTAACACAAAGGTTATTACTATGTTATCCCATTTAATGTTTCTAGATACCCGGTGAAGTATTATTAGCTCTGTTTTACAGATAAGGAAATTAAGAACCAGAGAGGCAAATGCCCAAGATCACACAACTAGTAAGTGGCTGAAGCAGGATTCAAGGAAGATCTATCTGACCCTGAAGCCCTTGAGCACTGCACTACACTTCACTGCTTCCTACAAGAAATGAAGAGGTCAGAGGTTTCACGTGGCTTAAGTTTCCAATGTATCAAAGGAACAATAAGCCAAAGGGCACTTGCTGGACAGAGAAGTTAATTAGCTGCTTAAACCACTCCATAAAATAAAGGAACCTCTGAGAGCCTGATTTGGGATATTTCCTTAATTCTCCCTTTGGATTATCTTCAGCTTAATAAGATAATCTTCAAACTAGCCCTGGAACCAGAATTAAGACAACATTTTGGCTTTCAAATAGACCACTGGGAGCTTTACAAGCCAGAAACAAAAGTCTAGGAAGGTTTTTATATCTTGGTGGAGTTGGATGCTGAGCATTTAAATACAAATCAATACTACGGATACTGGAGGCTGAACCCATTAAAAGTCAGTACATGGTTTTTATTTTCCCAAAAGAGAAAGCACACTATTGTTCTCCCTAACGTATATTCCTTTGACTTGAAATTCTACAGATGAAGGAACAGGCAAGGAGAGAGGAAAGACCATGTGTGTGCGCGCGCGTGTGTATGAAAGTTAAAAAGGGGACTAAAAAGAACGAGATCAGAAGTTCCTGGTCAGTAGACTGAAGCTTTGGGGAGCCCACAAATTATTACAAGGTCTTGGTAGCCACATGTACACAAGCAGTAGCTGAATATCAAACAAATAAGATAGTTCTCAAATTAAGCATATTATTTTTCAAATATACATAGAGTCAAGTTGTGATCAAAGTACCAATTCATTTAGAAGTACAAATGAATTCATATTTTCCTAATAGTATAATTTACTTATCAAGGGACACTAAAAGAACAACTAATTATCATGAGAGGAGTTAGAAAATATTTTGAAGTACGGAAGGGTCCCTAAGCCTTATAAGGTTGAAAACTGTATTACAGAAAGAAGCATCATGGGACAAATCTATTACTTTATTCTATAGCTATGAGAGAGAGCTCGCCTTCCCAGAATCATATTGTAGAGCTGACAATATACTTCTGCAAGGTCCACAGTCCTCCCCTCTGGACAACAAACAGCAGTCTATCTGGTGTTAGAAGAGTTGAAGGGCAGAGAAGGAGGAACTAGTGCCCGTCATGACGCAGAGATTGGTGAAAGGACACTAGAAGACAAAGAAAAATGGATGAACACCAGAGCTGGGGGAAAACCTGGGCTCCTACAACGTATTTCACAAGCCTCTTTTTATTGTTATTAAAACCTAAAAACAGCCCTGGCTGGTGTGGCTCAGTGGACTGAGCACCGGTCTGAGGACCAAATGGTCATTGGTTTGATTCCAGGTCAGGGTACATGCCTGGGCTGCGGGCCAGGTCTGCAGTAGGGGGCGCGCGAGAGGCAACCATACATTGATGTTTCCTTCTCTTCCTCCCTCCCTTCCTCCTCTCTAAAAATAAATAAAATCTTAAAAAAGAACAAAACCCCAAAAGCACCTTTCTTTCTGATTTAGCTTCTTCCTCTATTACAAAAAGGGGGAGGGAGGCCGTGAAACAAGGCCAGAGGTAATCGCTTTGCAGTGGTATTTAGTGACTGCTGGAGAGGGTGTGTGTGTGTGTGCTTATGAAAAGAAAATAAGAATGAAATCAGCTGGCTCAGTTACAGGCAACATCTCAGACTGATGGTTACATCAGGCATCATAAAAGAGGTAATATATTAAGTGAGCAGAGGTGTATTTGCTGTCCTCAGCTTAACATCCTAACTAATGATGGAGAAGGAGAAGCTAAATAGCATCTCAATAAAACACAGAAATGACCTCAAACTGACAGTGTCGAGAACCCTAGTCAATAAAGAGGAATAGCAGAATGGGACCCAGAATGATTAGAAAAATGTGAAACTTGGTGAACACACAAACGAGATGCTGCCTATGGGAGAAAAATAAAGACATCTAGGGGAAAACAGCCTGTAACAAAAACAGTTCAAACATTTACTGACCAGGAAAAACCTTGAAAACAGGAATGAGTAAGGTGGTAAAGGTCAGAATGTCCAACCAAAGAACAAATTAGGCAAGAGGGGGGAAAAGGTTCCGGATTTTAATGCTGGCACACAAAACTCTGACTAAAAGCACAGCTTCAAATAAGCTAGAGGTGAAAAGAGCAACTAATGATTTCAGGTTTTACAGCCTAGAAAGAAGGGAAGATTCAGATAAAACAAGGAGGTGAGATGGGGAAACATATTTCAACACACATATTACTTGCAAGGAGGAGTGTGGTTTAGAGGGAGGGGAAAGGAAGACTGGTAAGAGTTCCAACAAAAGAATACTTAACTTAATGTTTTTAGAAAACTACACTACCACTCACTTCAGTACTGGTACATGACCAACATGAAACATGGCTCATGAGACAAAGGCAAAATTAGTCAGGTAGAGACAAATGAGTAAATCAGGTGTTTTATAGATGAACAGTGGAAAAAAGGAAGACCCAGAGAGAGTCTGTCCTAGGGGTAGTGGAAGACAGTAAATGCTGGGGCCTAACATAGCTCATGCACTTTTCAAGGACGGCTTAAAAACAAAAACAAAAACGGTGAAGATCAGAGTATGCAGGTATGTTGGAACTGCTTCTCCATCGCAGAACTCTTTCTCACCAGAAATACTTTGCATGTAAACACCAGAGAAATCCTCATCAATTTCATCAGCCAGAAGCTAGAAGCTGCCTTTAAGCCAGCAGGATAGATGCTGGCTGAGTTACTAATGGTTTTCCCAGTTGTTGAACTCTATGCATCTCTGATTATCTCTCAGAGGGGTATTTGAGGAAGAGAGGGGGAAAAAATAACTAAGACTTTCTTGTAAAAGATTTCATAAGGAAAAAACACCCTTCAATCAAGCATCTAAGACAAGTGCCAAATACAAGAAAACACATCTCTGGAACAAAGGAGAAACACAGCAGCAACTCTTGCTAAATGTCTGGGATTAATTGCCTGAGAGAGAGACTATAATTTAAAGGAATGAAAAATACACCTACAGACTGCTGTCTGAGTCCTGACCAGACAGGTTGTCATTCCTCCTCAGTAACAAACAGTTCTGACCCCGGTCTTTATAAACAAAGTTCTTGCGGCAAATAGTTCAAAAGGCCATTGTCCTCTTAACAATACTATATAGATGACTTTGCTGAAAATTAGACTATTAAAAAAAAACAAAACTTGTTTCCCTGTGTTCTTCTGGTTCTCTTCAATCTCCAGACAACAGGAGGCCTAGTGAGTATTCCTGTCCCTGGCTGGCACAGTGATCCTGGTCAGGTCATTTCCTTGCTTGGGTGCTGTTAGAAGCTGAGGCCCCAGTCTCTACTGCCGAATGGTGCGTACAGGTAAGGACTTAGATTTCTGGGGGCAAGGCACAAGGCCAGCTGATAACATTTGCAGAGAATATCTAATGGCATAGGCCTCTTGGAACTGCAAAGCTTTAATTTTTCTCCAAGGAATAGTGATATAACAGATAATAACCATTTACAAATTCCTCTCCTTGCTTATTCTACCTTTAATTTCACCTGTACACATTATGAAAATCCATATCTCTATTGTGCATTTTATGTTAAAAAAATATATATCTCAGCAGTTATTTTCTTTCTCCCTCTGCTATCATTTTTTTCCTTCTGTATTTTCCCATTCTAAGCCTAAGCGCAATCCAGAGAGAGTCCATTTTCTTTCTCTTGAACATTCCTCAAAATAAATATTCATATATATTTTTTACTTGTGCAAAAAGAGTACTAATTCTAAAGTTGCTGAGCAATATTACATACTTCTAAGCAGCAGGCTCAAAATCCTCAGTAAAGAGCTAGAATTCAGGTAGGCATATAGTTTACAAATATTTGGGGGCTCTACAGGTACCAGATATCCTATTTCTAATCTTCATGAAGCCTCCTTCACTTTTCTGAGACTTTGATTATTCTACCTCTGCTGAGTACAAGGGAAATTCTCCCAAGGTAGTTAACTCCCACAAAGATCCAAGAACTTTAGTGCTAAAAGAAAATTCAAAGATTAAAAACCACATTTCACAGATCAGACACTGAGGCCTAGGGTGGGCAAGGGACTTGCCCAAGAACAAATGACAAATCACAAGCTCAGCCAAAACTAGAACCCAGAGCTATTCCCTAGACAATAGCTGTCAGGCTGTGGGGCCAGCGGGCACTGACAAGTGATCCCTATTCCAATCACAGCTGTACTAGAAGTCACTTGCTATTTTATAAACTTAATTCAAAATTCATCCCAGTAACAGTTAAAAAGGACTTGGGACATTTCATTTGGAAAAAAAGGAAAAGAGATGGCTGAGCTCTTAGGTGGCTCATTCCCACTGGAACATTCAGAGTCCCCACTCTTAGACACCAAGGCCACCTGCAATACTGAACATTCAGTCCCCGTATGTTCTCGCCTCTACTTTGCCCACAGCTTTCAAATTGGTTTTCCTGCATCCATACACTTGTCATTTGAGGTCACCCTAACCAGTGCTGTCTGTTAGCCTAACATACATATTGAATAATGGCTGTCCCCAGACAAGAACAAAGTAAAAACTTCTCGACCAGGCACACAGTTCAAGCTTTTCTGATCTTCTCTCTCCTATTACAACCACTCCATAGCTCTAGCTACAGATCTATTCAGGGTCCCCAAATAAACACTGTCAATCTCTTCCCAGTCTAGGGCACATGCCTGAGTTGTGGGCCAGGTGCCGAGTAGGGGGTGTGTGAGAGGCCCCACACACTGATGTTTCTCTCCCTCTCTTTCTCCCTCCCTTCCCCTCTTTAAAAATAAATAAAATCTTTAAAAAAAATTTTTTTTTTTAAAACCACTGTAAACCTCCTGTCACTGGTCTTTTTGTTTAACTCCCCACTTCAGTTAGAATCTCCTTCCCTATCCCCATCCTCCACATCAATTCATCAAGTCATGTGCAGTCATCGCACCCAGCTGAAATTCACAAAGCCCTTCTCACATCTCACCAAATACTCTCCCTCATACCATGCTGTCCTGTACTTCACTGGTATCTAGTTCCAATCTACGCTGTAAGACATTTATGTAAAAATCTGATCATGTTATCCCATAGCTTAAAACTCTTCAATGACTTCCTCTTATGTACAGAATAAAGTTCACCCCCCTTGCAAGGCACAAAGACTTTCCAAGATCTGGTGGGTCATTTGCCACATATCTTCAACTTTATAGTCTAGCCAAACTTATCAACAAAGGAATATCTGAAATAGTCCATGCTGTTTGGTGTTTCTATGACTTTGCATTTGCCTTTCTCCTAAGTATACCTAGAGAAAGGTTCTATTTTAAGACTTAAACCTTTCTCTTTTAAGTCCGCCATGTAAAAATAATCAATTACCACAAAAAATCAAGTAAATGAAATTATTAAAAACTCTCTGGTAAAAAGGAAAGAAACCATTTCTTATCTCATCCCACTTTAAGAACAATTTCTGTACAATAACACCACTCAGCAAATGTAGTTGGTGGCTTGATTCTCCATCACTTTAGCAGGTTCTAGTAGCTAAAGAGAATAATGACTTTACAGTGTTTCCTCAGAGTTTCTCTTGTACTTCTAATATCAAAGAGTCTATGGTTTGTAAGTCAAAGTAAGAGACAAAGGCAATTCCATTTCAAAATAAAATAGACAACATCTCCCTCTGAAGATTTACTCTTCCATATCTTGGCTACAAGTTATGTATTTGCTAGTAGTAGTCACTGACTTTCATAGGGGTCCTGGAAATTCTGGGCACAGTAGAGAGACCAGGAGCAAGTTCTACCAAGGACATGTGGCTCTATTGGAATTTCTAGCCATAAGAACTTGAAGTATGAGTCTCATACAGCTGTCAGATTTCGCTGACAGATGATAAGAGCAGTATGACCTGATTTCTATCATATTTTCTTTGCCATGGTTCAACTAAATTTCAGTTATGTCAAACGGGCAAATGGAGCCCTGATCAGTGTGTCTCAGTTGGTTGGGCATCATCCCACAAATCAAAGGTTGCCAGTTCAATTCCAGGTCAGGGCATGTGCAAGAGGCAATCGATCAATGATACTCTCACTTCGATGTTTATCTCCCTCTCTTTCTCCCTCCCCTCTGTTCTCTCTGAAAATAAACAAAATCTTTTTTTTTTTTAAAGGGCAGATAGAGAATATTAAATTCTGAACTAAAAGCAAGCAACTTCCCCAATCAAACGGCACACCCAATCAAACGGCAGGGCTGAGTGACAGCCTTCAGAACTCAACTACATCATATACCAAGATCTTTTAATGGCCTCTTTGCCAGAAGGTGTCTATGAGGGGACCATAAAAGGAGATGCTCTGGCTGTATGATGCTCATCTGTACATGTGTGTCTGGTACTGCAGCACACCAAGCTGAGAAACGGGAACCCGTTTCACACACCCAGAAATGGCTGTCACACCCAAATGAAATGTTTTTGCACATGAGGGCACAATCTGGATTTCTGGGTAAAGGGAACCAAATACAAGCAGATAAATGAGAAGAACTAAGAAAATAAATGTAATAGACCTAAAGAGACTTCATCACGAGGCTGAAAGACTGCAATTCTCACTGAGATGCTTTTCCAGAGTACAGCCTAATGTCACAACTGTGAATGAAGGACTTGTTCTCTTCTGTGCTATCAACAATTTTTAAGAAGTTGAGAATGTCAACTATAAATAAAAATTTTTTTAAAAAGAAGTTGAATATATAATTACCTAGTGGCTGGTATGTGTGGTGCAAATATCTGTGACTGATCTAATCTGAAGCATCTGTAGTTCTGTCATGAGTCAGGGTATCCCCTTTGTCTTAGAAGGCAAGGAGTGACAAAAAGAGTCAGGAAGGGCAGGAAAGTGAGCTAGGAATGATTCTGGGATGGTAGGTACATTCAGAATAACGGATAAAATGTGGAAGGGGGATGAAGCTGGGCCAACAGTCATAAAGTCACATACGCCGCCTCTTTTGAAGGCTTTAGCAACTACCGGGACATCGCACTGGGTTTCATAAGAGCCTCCTTTCCCTCTTTTCAAAGGGACAGTAAAAAATGAAAGTGGGAATTTTCTTTATGCTTATTTGTTGTCTACATTCTAGCTGGCAGACAGCAATGTCACAGGCAGACACACCTTTGCCCTGTTTGTGAATATCTTTATGCAAAGACAGATGCTGACGGCTGAGGAAAGACCTGCTGACAGGTTTGCATTTTGACAAACACGGGGACCCTGCAGTCTCAATCCTTACTGCAGACAGAGATATATGGCAGAAGAAGATGCCTGCCTGGGAAGATGGTCATTAATCCAGACCACAAAAGAACAGAAAACTTAACCTGATGCTGACCAACCTTTAAAGCTATCTTCCCTAGAGATAAATCTAGACAGTTTTATTCCCCAGCAAGCTCATGGAGCAAAGGCGCAAATATGGCTGTATATCGCTTTTAAAGGTTTTAAAATCTACAGGACAATAACAGTCAAGACACTAAACATGCTTGCTCCTGCTCTCTAATCTGAGGCATGTCTGATTTTGGTGAAGTCTCAGTATCCTCATTTAGAATGCCACAATGAAGTAAATATCTCATTGTGTTATTACAAGGATTAAACAAGGTTTAAAAAATATGTATTATATATTAACATATATATATTACAACTGTTTTGGATGTTACAAATTAGTATACATATGAAAATTATAGCTGATACCTTTCATTCAATAGATGATGGGAGAGAATTAAAATGATGGATCTGGGTAATGGCCCCCTTCATTTTCTGGGGGCTCCATGCACCTGGATGGGACAAGCTAGAGGAGAGCAAAATGACCTAAGCCTTAGCAAATGAAAGCAAACCAAAGAGGTCAAAGTGGGGTGGCAAAGGCAGAAGCATAAAATGCTGTGAAAGTGAGGAAACCCAACAGAACAGTTTCTTTTAATGGTACCCTAAGTGTGTTAGGAAGATTTCAGGCCATGTCTAACTTACCCAAAAGAACTATAAATTATGACTGTATATGCCCCTGACTTCCCTTCTCGTTACTAAAGCTAAGGAAAAGGACTGGGGCAGAGGAACTTAAAGGGCTAGCACATTCCCTAATTTCTCACTCTCTCCCTCTTCAGAGCACGCAGACAGTGAGAAGAGGAGCAGCCACAAGCAGCAGCCAATCTACAGCGGGGAAAAGAGAGCGAGGAAGGTGCGAGGACAGAGTGAACAGATGGCAAATGAGCATCAACCAGCCGGCAGCACCCTTCACTAGGAGACCCTGACTATTAATACTGCGGTGACCAATCCGCAGCTACTGTTAAAAACGAGATCACAGTCTGCATTAACCCCAAAAAGAAAGGCAAGCACCCAAGAAAAGGACTTCCAGAGGGGTATTAGAGAAATCAGCCGGTTGTTACTAACCGGGGAACGATACAAGACCCCCAAAACAACAATTCAAAGTCAGTCAGTGCATGGAAGGTGAAGAAGGCAATGTAAATTCAGGTCGTGCCGAAGCTGAGGGGAAGTGAGAGCGCAGGTGGGCTGTGGGGAGCACAAGGAGGAGGCAGTCTGACATAGGAAAATCGAGGGGGAAGGAAGGGGAAAGGGAGGAGGTGGTAGCAGAAGAAAGAGAAGGTAAGATAAGAACAGAACATTTTAAACTAACCCAGAACTCCACTGTGAAGGACAAGTCACGAGGCAAGATACAGCTCAAAGGCATGAAGAGCCCCTCGTCCCACCACTGCAGAGATAACGCAGAGCCTTCCAAGTGTGCATGGAGGGGCCAGGCACTCTGCACTGACTCCCAGCCCCACAGGGTTACTGAGGCTTTGGGGCAGCACTAAGTACCAGCAGCTTCGGCATGTACAACTGCTTCCCTGAACAGACCCCGGTGCTGGAAAAATAACTGCATGTACAGGGGAACATACCTCACTACGGGTGTCTGCCTGGCTAAGGGAGAGAAGACACTTCCCCTTTACTGCCACTATATGAACCCACTTTCCCCTAGAGTGGACAGAAGGGAGAATGACACATGCTGAGGGTGAGAGAGTAAGCTGAGCTCTTCTCGCGGAGGTGATGACGGAGGACCAGCACCCTTGCTCCATCTGCCACACCACAGTGCTTCAGAGCACATCTGAATTTCTCCCACATTTATATCTTCCTCAGACTAATGAACTTCCCATTTAGTCGTCCTCCTGCTTCCAAGTACCCAATTCCTAGCACAGTGTGCTTTTAAGGATCACATCAGGAAGGTAAACTAGTACAAAGGTTGCTCCCGCCTTTTTAGTCCTGGCAAAGAGATTTCTCAAACACATCATAAAGCTCTGTTGCAAGATGGTGCCTGGGGAACTATCCATTCATCTCGAGGAAAAGCAAGGTTGAGGGGAGGCAGAGCTCTCAAGATCCCAGACCTGACCAGGCTATGTCAAGATGGAGGAGAAAAACGGAAAACAACTGACAGACTATCCTATTCCAATACTGCCAGCAAAAAAGGAGGAGGAAAAAACCCGCCCTCCTCTCTCTTATTTTTACATGTTTGAGAATATCAAAATACAGGAATCAAAACAAAAGCCAAATGTCCAATGTGATACAAGCCAGGAAAGCTCAGTTTCAGAAGGGAGCGAAACACAATAAACGGCTGGAAAGGTCAGGAGCAGCAGGCTGGAGAGGGCAAAACCCAGAAGCCAGACTGGAAAGCCTGAATTCTGGACGCTAGGGCTGACCCTGCTCCGTCAGCTCATCCTGCCCCCCAGCCAACAACTAAAAAGTCCGCAAGAGTCAGGAATCACCTCTCAGCCCTCCACCTTAATCTAACAAGCAACTTTCAAAGGATTCGGAAAGGGGTTGGAGGGGGGCTGACATGGAGGGAGAATGAGAATGTTTAGGTGACGGAGTAAAACCTCAAAGTATCAGTGTGATCAAGGAGTCCTAAAAGTTATCCACCTAACTTTCAGGAAAATCTGGGTATTTTCTTTTTAATCTTCCCAAATCTACTCTGCTTAAGAGAAAAAACACCAAGCCTCCTGCCTTCTTATTGTGAAGACCGACCACGAGACGCATGTCCACAGTCACTGTTCAGGCAAAAGGGAAATCAAAATGTTGCCTGAAGAGCAGCAGCCATCTTCTCCCAGTCTGGCCTGCAGCCCAAGGGGCTCTCTCTCCTCACCAGCTTCTGTCCATCAGCCACTGCCAGAGGTGAGCGTGCCCTGGGCCTTTTAACCCTCAGTTCCTCACCCCATCCTATTACTCATAAGTAGTAACTTAGGGGTTGGAAGCAAGAACGCTGCTCAGACAATGGCCACCTTGGGAGCACTCCCAGCTTGGGAGAAGAGGGAAGAAAGCAAGCTGAGGGTGTACTTACTCAAAGTCCTCAAATTCCAAGTCGGTTCCCTCTACTGATGGACCCTGGTTGTCTGAGGAAGAGGAGGAGGTGGAAGAACGCAGCCGGTTCTGCTGGTAGCGCATGGAGCGCTGGCGAATACTGTCTCTCCGTGAGAGATACTGGATCATCCTCTGAGCGTAGTATGCAGCAGGAGATAATCTGAGAGAGACAGAGATGGACAAACACAAACTAGCACTAATGTGGGGAAAACTGAGAAAGACAGTAAATTCAGTTCTCCCATGGCATCTCCCTGCTGAGGCGAACTCCAGAGACATGAAAAATAAAGGGCATTTAACTCACCAGGAGGCTTGTGCTGCACAACATGAGGTAAGGCAAAGAGACTGGTGAATCAGTCCTCATCTGGTCAACAGCTGTCCCCTCCCAAGAAAACAACGCTGGACTTTTCTTTTTAGTTTCTTAAAGGACCTCTTCTAGTGACTCAGGGTGCCCTTTACAGACTCACAGCTTTTCCTCAATCACCCATACTCAAAATATAAGAAATGAAGGGACCGGGGCAATCACCTACAAGTCATCTCTTCGTTCGTTTCATAGATGAGAAAACAGGCCAGGAAACAGTAAACCTAAAGACGGCATTTAAAGGCATCACCTTCACCAGGACTCCTTTCTTCTCCAACAAAGAGATAGGCTCCAGATTTGTTCTAGCTCTTTAAAACTATCACTTTGGGCCTCTTCTCCCTGCTTTACAAATTATTCATAGATATTTGTAACAGAGAAGATATTCAGGATAGAGACTGAGAATAAAACATACTTGGGAAAACAGAAAAACCAAAAAGGAAAAAACAGAGTTTTTCTATTTCTTACAACAGAGCATCAGAGGCTACATGGGGACTGAGCAGCAACAGAAGGCAACAGTTACTCTTTTTTCTTCTCCCTTCCCATGACTATTCTTAGTAAGCACTCTAGACCTATATTCTGCCAACTGCTTAGTGTCTCCATACCCCATGAAAAAAATCTAGTGTCCTATACAACTGGCCACATTCCCTTCTTTGTCAGGTTTTCCCTCCATCTTTCCCAACGCTGTTACATAATTTGAGACTGTTAACTGAAACTATGAGAGACAAACAATAACAAGAATGTTTTACATGATAATATTAAGTGGATCACTAAGAAATTTCCAGACTTAAACCTGCCTGAAGGGCATACTTTGACTCAACAATTTCACTAGAAATTTTATCCTGCAGAAACACACAAGGATACAAAGATACATATACAGATAGACACAGAGTTAGAATGGGTGCAAAACTGGGAAACGTCCCAAATACACATCAGCAGATTAAATAAACTACATCCATACAAAGAGACACCATGTAGCTATTAAAAAGAATAAATTATCCCTATATACACACAAGGAAAGCTCTCTAAAATAAAATTTTAAGTGGGGGGGGGAAACTGAAGAGTAGTGTGTATATACTAATATGTATACAAACATAATTTCTGTAATTAGAACAAAAAGCTAAAAGGAAACACAGCAATCCTAAGGATTCCTGATGCTCTTAACTTCTATAATGTTTAAATATAAAAGGAAAAAAAGCACGTATCTTTTTTTTTAACGAAAACCTAATAACCTGATTGAGAATGGAAATAAGAGAATTATTTCCAAATGGTACGAAAAGTCTTTACAAACCTCCTGCTGCCTGACCTTTCACTGGCCAAGCTTCTGGGCAAATCCTCAGTGAATCTACTGACTCCAGCCAAAGGAGGTACTGTAGTCAACTGCTCCAGGAACCAAGGCTGCCTCTCAAATACCTGCCACCAGAGGTAGCGTTCTGGCCCACTACAGCATGGAATTCCCAAGCAGGCCAGCTGACAATCTTTGGAACTCGAAAGTCTGTGTTACAAAACAATATGCTACATTTGGCACCCCTGAGGCCAAATTATTTTCACACTGCTATCTTTATACAATGGATGGATGCACAGATGCACTGGCCAACATCATGAGAGCATACGAACTATTCTTAAAAGTCTCAACTTCAGGAACTTTCATTACCCATGTGGGTCCCCGTTTCCATGCATTCTGCAAGGATGAATCAAGAATCCTTTATCTTCAACAGACAGAAGTCAATACTCTTGAGTTGTTCTTCTATCTACCGAATACTAAAAAAACCTTCCAGCAGAAATCAACTGTTACTGGTTAAATTCTCAAGTAAATCAAACTAGAAGAGTGTAAAAAAAGTTTCGAGAAGAGAATGAAACCTGTTTTTTTGGAGCTGATTCTGAAAAGTGACTAAGTATACTCAATTCTCAGTTCATAAACTACCCTAACTATTGGGAAAAAATACAATATTATTGGTGATAGAGGCAGAAATAGTGTTGACACTGACAATAAGTAAAAAGATCTTTCACACAGGGGCACAATTTCAGCACTAGGTAACCCCAACTGTTTAATTTCACTATAGGATAGGAATTCCCTAAGCTATAAAACTGCATTATTGATTTTTTAAAAAAATTCCTAAAGAAAGGTACTGCTCTACATAAGGATCAGAAAAACACAATACATGTGCCACAACATCAACAAAAAAATCCTGGCACAATTATTAACTACGAATACATCCTTAGCCTTGTCCTGTTTGGTTATCCAGAAGGAAGCGAGGAATCTGAACGCTGAGATGAATGCTGAGATGAATGCTGAGATGTCTCACAAAGGCTCCGACCTATACACACTGTGTGTAGGGTGAGGTCTAAGAGAACACAGAAATGAAACCACCAGTAATGACGTAACGATCATCCTCCTACTGAAGAGCTGGATATCATTAAACTCTTAAATGTTCCAAGTAAAAAATCTAAATGTTTAAATAAATCCTCAAGTTTTCTTCAAGGAAGAATACTTTCCCCTCCAAAAAACCCTATTTTGTGTTCAAAGGGAAAATGTGAAAATACCAACACTACAAACTACGCGTGACACTTTCTGTGATAAAGAGACCTGAGCAGGAATAAATAACATGAAAGGAGGACAAACAGTCTTTAAGAATCACCAGTAAACTCTGCCAGGTTAAAAATTCTGGGGCTGAGATTCCCATTGCTGTCCTAAAAGAAAGTGCAAGAAGTCCTCTGTCTCCATATTTCCGAGTATCTGACTCGTGAGAAAACTTTCCTTCTCTTATCTAGGGTTTATTAGCTCTTAAATATGATTATAGGCTAACATACATTTTCTTGCTTCAGTCGTCATCTGAACTGTCTACCTGTTCTAAAGTCATCAATCCCCATGGTACCCAATCCTTGGATTTGCCATTAGTGGGGTATGAAAAAGGAAGAGGATGATGGGAAGCCTTTTCACTAGTATCTCAGAAAGAATGCTCAGTATCATCATGTAACTGTGGCAACAACAAAATCACTCAATATGCCTGGAATCAACTTGGTCTAGGGGTTTTTACCAGATTTGAAATTCTTAATCGAGAGCAAAGGTTATTTAGCTTTATTTGACCGATACTGACTTGCTAACCCCACCATTATGAATTCCCCTTTCTTTTGGCGAAGCCTCCCAATATGCTCTGGCGTTGCGTAAGTGTTGCGCAGGTTATCCCTCGTTTAAGTCGTTAACAATAAGTCCAGCTATGACAACTCCAAAGGGCTTCTCGCTATAAATGTTATATATCAACTCCAAACTTGGTCCTCAGTTACCAGTATCAGGTAAAGGCAGGTCTTCAACTCATCTGAATTTTTTTTATCTCTTCAAGAACTTTTCAAATGTCTTCTAATCAGTGTAAGTCAAGCACTTTAACAAAATTCCAACTTATTTTATTCAGTTCCATTTGTCAGTCATCTCTTCCTTCAGATAGTCTCAAAAAATTCAACAACTGAATGAGCTTGATTTTTCTGCTTTTTGATTATCTAAATTCTCTCTCAAATGAGAACAAGTAGGATTCTTTGTTTGAATTTATGGGTAATTTCCCTATTAATAAAAACTTTTACTTTCCTTTTGGCTGTCCATCTGAATGGCAATAGCCACACTGATTGAAGAAAAGGAATATACTATATCCCGTGACTCTGCCAGTGGCCTCCTCGGGTCCCTCCTCTAGTGCCGCATTTACAGAAGTGAGCCCCGAAGGACAAGAGCTCAGTCATAACTGTTTGTCACCAGAGGTTCTGTTCACTTACCTGCAATACTTCCCAATCACCTGAACCACCTGTCTCAAAACTGTAACTGAAGAATAAAAGAGCACCAGGACCAGAGAGGCACAAAACGGGGCTTCCAACAGTTGGCAACCCCAAGGGCAGCCCCTCCCCCCCACCTAGTGCCATTTCTCACTTTGGCCTTACCTCGCTGGGTCTGGGTAAATTGGGTGCTCTCTGGATCCTGCTCCATCATAACGGGATAATGAAATGAGGGAAGATTCCAGCAGCCTCCTAGCAGAGATTAAAAAAATGGCAATAATCCCTGTCAATTACCAACTCAAGGTCATTCATAAGGAAAAATGGGGGAAAGATAAATAACATCCCCCTTTGCAGCTAGCTAACACGTGTTATCTGGGATCACAGCCTTCCTATACACTAAGTACTCAAAGACATAAATAATGAAGAGCCACCAAGCTCCCACACTGGATATGGCCACTGTATTATGTAGAATATTGCTCCTCAGTGAGAAATGAATGAGTGAGTCAGAGACATGGTCTTATTTCTATTTGCAGTACCTCCAGTTGACAAATAGATTAGGATCGACGCCTAATTAGGACAATTAGGCATACCAGGAATGTAGTGCCAACATTTATCTTGGTGTTCAGTTCCTCTGTGTCATCCTAATCCACATCCCCGAATCTTCTACTCATCTATTCTGCTCACACCATTTTTTCTAACAAAAAGAATTCCTGGGACTCTCTTAACAAATGACAAAAATCATTAATCATATAATCTAGCCCCGTCATAAAGTCAACTAATCATATGTGATACATTTTACTGAGCACTCTTTTTGATGCCAGGAAAATACTAAGAACTTTGCATATATTTATTTAAACCTCACCACAACCTGAAAAAGTAGGCATTACTATACATACATCAGAACACTGGGGGCGGGGGGGGTGTAGAAAGCAGCTATTAAGTGATAGCACCAGGACTCCAGGGAAGGTCTGTCAACTCCAAAGTGTTTCAAACCATTACGCATACTGCAGGACCTTCCATGCTCTGGGCAGGTAAAAAGTGCATCTGTAACCACTGCACGTCCAAGCTAGAATGTGGGCTCAGTATTGCTTGATCTAATTATTTTCTAAGAGTAGCCAGAAGTCTGGACACCTGCATGAAATCTCCTGACTTAAAATTTATTTTATTTTATTTTAAGATTTTACTTATTTTTAGACAGAGGGGAGGGGAGGAAGAAAGAGGGAGAGGAACATCAATGTGTGGTTGCCTCCTGCGCGTCTCCCATGGGACCTGGCCCACAACCCAGGCATGTGCCCTGACTGGGGAATCGAACCGGTGACCCTTTGGTTCACAGGCTGACACTCAATCCACTGAGCTACACCAGCAGGGGCCTGACTTAAATTTTAGCTAAAACATTTCTTTACCCTTTTTGTACAAGGGCCAGTTAAAAACACATCTAATGAACGTGGCCCAGAGGCCTCCCCAGTTTGCCATGTCTGCCACACTGTTTCCCAACTGAAGCGTGCCTTGGCAGTCAATCAGGCTCCTGCCATGGAATACATTTCTAAGGAAATGGTCTCAGAAAGAAATGCATATTGTTCCTCTCAAGCAGCATCTTGCCTGGCCCTCCCAGGAACAGGTCTCCGGCTCCCTGCCAGACTCTTCTTTAAAGCAGAGCTGCAGAATAAGGACAGCAGCTACCAATCTTTCACAACTGAGTAAATTCAATTCACTGTTATTAAAACCAGCTGGCTTTTAGGTATAGACATGTGCAGCCACTTTATCCTAGCAACTGGCTTGAGAATGCATTTCCCCTAACAGCCTGGAGAAGAGATACAGCAGAAGCCCAGTCAACCTGGCTTGCCATCTTTCCCACCCAGGACAACTGTTAAATGATATTTCCTACCTAGAGAAGGCCTATGACCCTCACACTTAAGACACTTTAAAGTCCAGGGGTGTCCAACCTTTTGGCGTCTCTGCGCCACACTGGAAGAAGAGTTGTCTTGGGCCACACTTTAAATATACTGCGACACGTAATCACACACACAAAAAAATCTCAAAATGCTTTCAGTAAATTTCCAATTTTGTGTTGGGTTGCATTCATAGCCATCCTGAGCCGCACTGGCCGGCCACCCCTGCAAATTTAAAACATTGTATCACTGAAGAGAGAATACAATGTAACCACGGAGGAAGGGAAGAAAGTAATGAAATACATCCCTGATTGAAAACCTGAATCTTCAATATCACTGTTTACAGCAGCAGAAATGCTGTATTTCACCAATTCTAGGACACATTTCCTCCCCCACATTTAATGTATCTAAAATTGGAATGCATCTTATAATAGTGTGGCATGGTTCGCTGGCAGGATTTTTTTCCTTTCACAGGGGCACATAAAATAATGGCATGTCTCTGCGTCCTGAAATACAGAATGTTTGTGAGAGGAAGGCATAGTGAGACGTACACAGACTAAAGAAGAAAAGAAAAGTGAAATTATGAGAAGAGTATTCAGGATATTTATGCCATCTTATATAATATTTATTCATTATTAATAAATTAGATCTACAGGGGTTGGGTGGGAGTTGCAGAATGGAAGCAAATCTGGGAGCAGCTGACTGCCCCAGAACACCCAGAAGCTTCTTCCATCCCAAGGGCTCTGGAGTTAGTCCTGAACATCACTGAGCCCTGTCGTGTTATCCTGCAAATAAATGGCTGTTTAGTAAGCAGGGGTCCTTCGGCAAGGAGCATCCTTCGGAGTGACCAACATTTATCCTTAAGTATTTTTGCCTGGAAGATGATCCTGCTAATTAGAAGGCTAACAGGATCCTTTACTATGCCGGGGCAGTGACAGCACTGAGAGAGATGAGATGACTTTCAGGAATCCTGTAAAAGGAGATTCCTGAACTAGAAGAGTCGAATCTGGTCATTTCAATTTTAATCATTTTATTTTATAATCCTGCAAAGTCTACTTCCCACCCTAAATTCCTATCTTAACTGGAAGACCTCTTTAAATCAGAGTAAACCCAAAATGTTAAGCTTTGTCTCTGGGGAGTCCCTGATGAGGTTCTTTCGGAATGGGGATCCCCTGTGCCTACTTACTGCAGCTCTGTTGGCACCATTTGCTCCCAGGCAACAGAGTGGACTGAAGAGTCATGTATGTATGGCATTTTAACTGCTTATACACAGAAACAGGAGAGCCGATTACTATGACTGGCACAGCCCCATTCCCACCACATATCACTGATGAAATATTAAGCTCTCTACTGCTACAATAGCAGTACTCTCTAGAGGAATAAAAAAAGTACTCCAGTTGGTGTTGAATAAAGAAAGAACTAGAGTAAATATCAACACCACTCCTAGGCACTCCAAAGAAAAACCTTCTCTCGTACAGTTAGCTAACTGCAAAGAGCCTTCAATGGAAAATGACAGAAGAAAATAGAATGGGATGACTGAGGCCTTTCATTCTGGCCGTCACAAATCAAACTTAACGATCTACCCGTCCAATCTGTTATGTGGAATCAGGTTGGACTTAGGAAGAGCTCAGATAAGCTTCTTCAAGTCTGACGCTACTATTTCATTTTGAACTATAATCTCAATTTAGAAATGTTTTAAAGAGTCATAGAAGCTCTGACAGGAAAAACAAAGACAAAAACAAAACTTTTTTTTACAAGTTTGTCTGGTTCACTCTCTCTACCAGTGGTTTTCAAAAGAGATACACCAGGGGTTGTGCTATTTTGAGCCACCAGAAGGTGGGCAGAAAATATTGGAACTTTTGATTTATAATGTATAACCATAACGTATAACACACACATGGGCTGCTCAAAATGCTTTTGCTCCCAGATTTTTTTTATTAGACATTTTATTTATTTTTTACAGAGAGAAAGGGGAAGGGAGGGAGAAAGAGGGGGAGAGAAACATCAATGTGTAAGAGAAACTTCTATCAGTTGCTTCCCACATGCCCGCAACTGGGGATCTGGCCTGCAACCCAGGCATGCACCCTGGCAGGGAATCAAACTGGCGACCTTTTGGCTCAATCCACTGAACCACACCAGCCAGGGCAACAGAGATTTTTGTTAAGTCTGGAGTCCACTGCTCTATCAAACTACACACTACTTTAAGAAAATTCAATATTTAAGAAAATATAATAACCACAAATATATAAAATATAAAAACCATAAACATATAGAAGCATAACTATATTAATATATAGGTCGACAAAGCAAAAGAGAATGATAAAGCAAATGTGGTAAAATGTTAACACTTAGGAAACATGGATGAAGAGTACATGGGAATTCTTTGCACTGTTTTTGCAACTTTTCTGTGAGTCTAAAATTATTTAAAAATTAAAAACACCCAAAAACCAAAATCTAAAAATAAACCAAAAACTAAAGAGAAAACTATTCATTTTCAAAAGAATAACTCACTTTTTAAAAAAGGATTTCTTCAAATAGCAAGTTGCCCTAATGCTCTAACAGGTTTGGTAAACGATAGGCCCTTGGACCAGCTGCCTGTTTTTATAAACAAAGTTTTTTCCCAAGACAGCCACATTCATTCATTTACTGATGCTTTGGAGCCAACAAGTCAGAGCTGGGTAATACTGATGGACACAGGCTGATAGTATTTACTACCCGGCCCTTTACAGAAAAAAAATTTGCCCACCCTTGCTCTAAAATACTTGCTTACAGACTTCCGGTCAAGATGGAGGCATAGGTAAACATAGCCTGTCTCCCTGTACAACCACAGCAAAAATTACAATTAAACTACAAAATAACTCCCACCCAGAATCATCAGAAAATCCAGCTGTATGGAAACCTGACAACCGAGGAATTAAAGAAGTCACATTCTTTCAGACTGGTAGGTGGGGTAGAGACACAGAGAAGCAGAACAGATGGTCCCACACCCACGTGTGGTGGATAAAAATCAGGAAGGATATCTCGGGACCGAGGGATCCCAGCTCCATACCAGAACCCCCAGGCCAGGGTTCCAGTGCCAGGAAGATAAGTCCCAATAACTTCTGGCTGTAAAAACCTGAGGGGGTTGGGGCAGCAGAAGAAACTGAGGGATTTTCAGGCATCTCCTCTTAAATGACACCAGTGGCATATGTAGAAAAACTGAAGTGTCTGGCATCAGGGCGAGTGCTGGGGAATAGCTTCCTCCCTGATAAAACTCCAGAGGCCATTGTTCCTTTTCTGAGCTCTTCCCAACACAGAACCACAGAGCAGGACACCATATCTGAGACTTCATCAGCCTGGTTCACACAGGTTGCCCCACCCCAGTGATAACCTAAGACTCCACCCCACCCAATTTACAGGTGAGCTTTTCTACAATAGGCCATGCTACTAAAACAGGGAGTCAAGGCATCTCTACCTAATACATAGAAACAAAGTCAGGAAGGTTGCCAAAATGAGACAAAGAAATATGGCCCAAATAAAAGAACAGGACAAAGCTCCAGAAAAGGAACTACACAAAATGGAGATAAGAAATCTATTGTCAGAAGCAAAGTTCTAAAGACTGGTTTATTAGGATGCTCAAGGAACTCACTGGGTACTTCAACAGCATAAAAAAGACCCAGGCAGAAGTAAAGGTGACACTAAATGAAATAGAGAAAAATTTACAGGGCATCAACAGTGGAGGAGATAAGGCTGAAAATCAAATCAATGATTTGGAACACAAGGATGAAAAGAAATTCTATCAGAACAGCAAAAAGAAAAGAGAATCTGAAAAACAGGGACAGGGTAAGGAGCCCCTGGGACAACTTCAAAAGTACCAACATTCGAATCACAGGGGTGCCAGAAAGAGAAGAGGAAGAGCAAGAAATTGAAAGCTTATTTGAAAAAACGAAGGAAAACTTCTCTATTTTGGTGAAGCAAATAGACATACAAGTCCAGGAAGCACAGAGTCCCAAACAAGATGGGAAAGCAGCTTGAAGGGCACCAAATGGACCCAAAGAGGACCACATCAAAACACATCATAATTAAAAGGACAAAGGTTAAAGACAAAAAGAGAGAATCTTAAAAGCAGCAAGAGAAAAGAAGAGTTACCTACAAAGGAGTTCCCATAAGGCTGTCAGCTGATGTCTCAAAAGAGACTTTGCAGGCAAGAAGGGACTAGCAAGTAGTTCCCAAAGTTATGAAAAGCAAAGACCTACAAACCTAGATTATGGCAATAATGGCAATAAATTCACAACTGAATCTAAAAGCCAACTGAGCCAAGAGAACAGAAATGGAATCATAGATATAGAGATCATCTGGATGGTTACCAGTTGGGATGGAGAAGGGGAGAATAAGGGAATAGGGGCAGGGATTGAGAAGTACAAATTGGTAGGTACATAATAGGCAGGGGGAATGTTAAGAGCAGTAGAGGAAATGGAGAAGCCGAAGAAGTTACATGTATGACCCATGGACATGAACTAAGGGGGTACTGCCAGAGGGAATGGGGGGTACTGGCTGGAGGGGGGCAAGTAGGGAAAAACTGGGACAACTGTAATAACATAATCAATTAAATATATTTAAAAAAAAGAAATATTTGCTTACATAAAATCCCTTGAAAGATAAGGTATAGTCACTAAGGAACCAAAAAAAAAAAAATTGAAGTATTACACACTAGAGTTATCAAAGATTATTATTAAACCCTGCTAAAAAGTTAAGCTATGAAGTTTCCAAAATTTTAAATAAATACCACTATTTATTTCTTTTCTGATTAGTACTTTGAATACGTATAAGGAGGTTCCCTAAATCAGCTGTATCCTTCGATGTTAGGGAAACAGTAAAAGAATAGTGGAAAAAAGCTCTTGAAGAGAAAAGCATTATTGGGGCAGATGATAGGTCATCCAAAAGAAAACAATATTTGTTTCTAATTCACTGAATATCAGGGATGAGGAACAGAAAGTTTGGGTACCAGTCTAGACAGAAGAGACAAGCCAGTGACAATTCTTCCTTCCTAAACAATGACATCCTGAAGACATTCTTTTAAGTAGTTGTCAGATCACAGAGAAAATCAATATCTAAAGCCAACAAATGTTCAGATCTTCTGCAATCACTGGAAACAAATGATTGCCAGAACTCTGTGACCTACACTAATATAGAAAGCCTGCTCCTAGAAGCTAAAAGGCCACTGGTACCCCATGATAAAGAGTAACTGCCCAGCCTGGCTCTGATGTCTGGGTGACATCTGCTACTTCAGTTCAGGGGAGCCAGACTCAAACTAACAGCACCCTTCTGTGTAGGAAATACAATCCAAATTCTTTGGCTTGGCATCCAAATTTCTCATTTCTTCTGGATATGCTGTATGCTCTAACCCAGTGGTTTTGAAACTGTTTGGTCTCAGTACTTCTTTAACCCTCTTAAATATTACTGAGGACGCCAAAGAGCTTTCATGTATAGAATCTTATCTATCAATACTGACTATATTTGAAATTAAAACAAAAAATTTTAATACACAAGCACACAGTTCACTAGCCACCAGGCTAATAACTTCATTACACATCGTGCAACCTCTAGAAAACTCCACTGAACACTCATGAAGAATGAGAATGAGAAACACAAAGAACAGCATTTCGGTTTTGCCTTCAGATACCCCAGGCCACACTTTGGGAACTATTGCTCCTAGCTAAACTAAACACTCTATGTTTTTCGGTTGGTCATTTCTTCTTTCCGGAAAGTTCTCTACCTGTAAAAATCCTTCACAGCTCAAATACCTGACTCTACCAGCTAGAAGTTCACCCTCTCTTCCCTAATACCCCATAATATTTTGAAACCTCTCTTAAAAGGCCCTCTCCCAAGTCACCTTGTACTGCAGTTACTTGTATCTTATCTATGCTACTGAACTACAAGCTACATGAAAGCAGGTATTGGGTCAAAGTCATCTTTTTATCCCCATTAAAATTCACACCTAATTAACACATAATGGGAGGCCAGTAAATATCTAAGAGAATAAACTCAGCAGGCCTAAGTAGATTTGGAAGAATAAGCAGACATATTTGATTGCCCCTCTTTGACCCTGTGACTTTCAAAGATTGCTAGATGTCCAAAGCTCACATTAAAATTCCTGAAAGAACAAGGTTTTCAGAAACTGCTTACTTACATCACCCATATTCCCTTTGGTCACTTAAGCAACTCAGGTTAAAGTGCTGACATAGTTGTTCTGATAATGCAGTAAACCCTCGTCCCTGGGGGCTTATTAAGTCATAAAATCAGAAGCTAGCTACTTGCCTGGGAAGCTACCACTGATGCTCCTGGACTGTGTACTGCCAAATGAGACCTCACAGGATAAAGAGGGCAATGTTTTCAGGGGGACGAAGGGACAGGAGGCCAAAGTAACCAGGATGCACTCTTGTCCTCTTCATTTCCGAATCGCGCTCTGCAAGCTCCAGATCTCTGCCTTGGCGCATGCCTGGGCTGGGAGATGACAAGCCCTTATTCTTTGTAAAAAATAATTGTGTGTTCTGAAACGACACCTCTATTATGATTTCCAAATTGACATCTCTGCTTCAAAGCGGAGGCATCAGAGCCTCCCTATTTCACACACTGGCAATTATCATTTAAGTTATCCAAAGATAGGCACTCATCTGATCACTGCAGGGCCCCCCAGTTTCTAGGGGTGCACTTGTAGCACATGATGCTGTTGACAGCAGAGCCTGGCAGGCAATTCCTGCCCCTGCTGTGGGGTAAACCAAGGCAAGGTGGCACTCCTAAAAGGCTACCCTCAGGAAAAGAAACATACGCACTGCAGGAAGAACTCTCAGCTCACGTTGAGAAAACAGGCCTTATTTTACTATCATCAAGCATAAAACAATGCCATACACCAGAAAAGCTTTAAAATATCTTTCAAAATATTAACATATCCCTCAATGCCTCTGTGTAATGACCAATAGATGGTAAAACACTAGAGTACAACTAAGGAAAGAAACTGGAAACAGAACTCATACGCAGTGTACAACTGTGCATCTAGCTAAATAAAATTCTAGCCTGAAAAGTCAGCCAGATCGCACTGGGAACATCTGACCCTCTGCTGTTTGGCAGGTGGCTCTTTTCAATACAACTGTAAAATGATTGGTTGGTACTATGCTTAGCTCTTGTATATCCTCAACACATTGCACTATAGTTATGAAACTTCGATCTATATTAAAAACTCACTTTTGGCAGCATCTGAACTCAAAGGCCCAAGGTAATCTACATGGACATGCTGACTGTACCTCCAAATCTATTTTTCCTGGGAGAATTGGGCAGTCTGTTCACAGACCACAGACTTCTTTTGTTTCAACTAGGAATTTAGATCAGAGGTTTCTCACCAAAGGTTGAGTAAGAGTATAACGATGAAAAGTTCCACAGCTAGTTCTGATACTCACATGTACACATCTCCCCACAAATAGCACTTAGGATATACAGATTTAGACTTTAATTAAGAGGTAAGTACATCCCGATTCATTGGTTCCCCTCCACCCAAATCAAGAAGAGATTTACAGAATTCAATAATCCTAAACTCTCAGCTAATTTCATTCAGAATAGACAACTGCAAAAGAAAGTCTATCTCTAGACACCCTAATTTTACAAAGAATATATTAGCAGAATCATTTATTGTTCAATAACAGTAAACCTTTAGAGTTCTTCTTAGATTAGTTTTCATATTCATGTTCCTGACCTAAAACTTAAAAAACCCTTGACCAAGGACACTTGCTGTTAAGTGACAGGCTACTGGCCCTGGCATATTGCAAACACTATGTAATATGAAGCAAAATCTGAGAGCCAAAATCAGGAGGGCAAAGAGTTAGTAAATGAAGCCTTACAGGAATGAGGAAAAAGGAATGCACAGTGGGCTGGGGCACTTATTAACCGGAGGCAAAGAAACAGCCGTCCTCGCTCATATCTGTTCAAGTAATGAGGTTTCTGGAGTCTACAGGAATAGACAAGAGGGCAGAGGCTCCACCTGGGACCCCAGACAATCCCTATTAGCCCTTGAGCTAACACAAAGCTCAGAGTACAACCACTTTTCTTACACCCCGGGTTCATTCTGAGCAGCTTCTTCTCTTAGTGACATTTGATTTTCACTGCTTTGCCTCTGGGGGTATACGCTTGCCCTTTCACCCTGATCCTTACTTCAGCAACCTTCTTCATTCCTTTTGGACTCGGCATTTGACTCCACTAGAATAGTATCTCCACCATTTCCCTGTCTAGACAACATGAAATTGTCATAAATGACACCTGAAGTACAATTAATAGAGAAACTGCAATTTCCATTCTCCTCCCCCATTCCCCTAAAGACTTCTCCCCAAAAAGACTTGCACATTAACATCCTCCAGCATGTCAATCAATACTACCCTGAAAATTAACTCTGTGGAGCCTGGAAGCAATTTCCAGCTCACTAAATATTTATGCATTTCCCCCCTACTATAATTAGAAAGTAAACTGCCTTCTTTTCACTAGCACTAATGGTAATAATCTCAGAGATCTGAATGCCTGCTGAATCGATACCTGGACCCTAACAAGCACCACAGCTACATTTGATTGAGGGGAATCACAGACAAAAGCACAAACACAAGGCAAAAGAGGAGCGAGGCAATGGGAGAAAGGCATGACTCAAGCCCGTCAGAACCAGGCAGTACTATTATAACTATTATAAGAATAAGATGGCTTGAAGCCAGTGCCAGTTCCTTGTGAGATATAATATTAAAGAAACAGCAAAATCAAAGGACAGCAAATCATGAAATAACTTACTGGTGGCTTTTAACAGGAGGGGTTCCCCCAGGGGACATACGGCAATGTCTGGAAACATTTTTGGTTATTGCAACAGGTGAGGGAAGTGCACTGGCATCTAGTGGATAAAGGCCAGGGATGCTGCTAAACCTCCTACAATGTACAGGACAGCCTCCCACAATAAAGAGTTATCCAGCCCTAAATGTTCAAATTACTGCTACTGAGAAACCCTCTGATAATATCTTAATGGTCTGTGCCTAATCAAGAGAAACCCAGAATAACTAATATATGAGGCATATTCTGGTTTCTCTTCAGATCATATAAATCTTTCCCCTTTTACTAATATATGAGGCAAGTCAGTGCTTTAACTTTAGAATTAGAATGCACTTTAAATTCATCACCTGTGTCACTAGCTGTGTGACCTTGGGCAAGTTCATTATCCTGAGCATCCAATTTTAAGAAGAAATCCCTATTTCACAAGGTTGTTGGCGATTAAGTAAGAACATATGTAAAGTATAGTAGCCAGCACACGGTCCAATAAATAGTGATTAATTTTTCCTTCCTTGGGTTACAGCTCCCAAAGTGTCTATAGGGAACATGATGCACTCTGGACACCCAAGTCACTATGCCTTAAAAAAGTGGTTTCTTAGAAAGAGAGACATCTGTAGAAGGATGAGTACTAGAAAGGCATAATCACAGTTATCCGAGCCCTAAGAATCACAGGAGCCTCACTCAAATAAACCAACAAGAACAGTCAGCCATCCATCCACCAATCTGTCTGTTGGTCTATCCAATCACTGATTTAAGCCACAATTCTTTATTGAGTGCCTACTTTGGGGTATATATTAGTATATGAAATAAATATGGTACCTATAGTAGCTAGTCTCCAAAGCTAGACCCCAAAGAACCATACTTCTGAGTTTTCCTGCCTGTGTGTGGTTCCCTCCCAAACAAAATCTAGGCCAGTCTGTTCTTTGCTTTAATCAAGAGAATGTGGTGCCCTGGCTGGTGTGGCTCAGTGGATTGAGTGCTGGCCTGCAAACCAAAGGGTCGCTGGTTTGATTACCAGTCAGAGCACATGCCTGGGTTACAGGCCAGGTCCCCAGTGGTGGGCGCATGAGAGGCACCCACACATTGATGTTTCTCTCCCTCTCATTCTCTCTCCATTCCCCTCTCTCTAAAAATAAATGAATAAAATTTTTTAAAAAAAGAGAGAGAGAGAATGTAGCAAGCTGTGCCAGTTCTGGGCTCATCCATTTCCTCCCTCGTGGAACTGCCACTTTTAGAAGCTCTAAGCTGCTATGTAAAAAATCTGCTGGAGAGGCCACATGAAGAGAGGAGTCCCTGAGACTACGACAAGAGGGAGAAAGGTCAGCGGTCCCAACTGAGCCTCCAAAAGACTCTAGAGAGACCCCAAGCAGGACCAGCAGAAGAACTTCCCAACTGAGCCCAGAAAGGACAACAAAAGATAATAAAATTGTTACTTTAAGTCCCTGAGGTTTTTTGTGTAGTTTGTTATACATCAGCAGGTGAAGAAAATAGTTCCTGATCTTGTGGAACTTTTGAGCTGGTCCCAACAGTAGCATTAGAACTAAGTCCATGAAGTTAGCTTACAAGCCTAAAGTAATCAAATGTGTGCTCAAAGGAAACTTGGCCACTAAGACATCAAACAAGACATTTGGAAACAGACCTTTAACAATAAAACTCAATGCAAACTTGCTGTGAGTCCAAAATCATGAGATCTTGGAATTAGTAAGAAGGGCCAATGTGAATTCAGAAAGACCTGCCACTCTTTCCTCTCTGTCCCAATCAGGTTTTCCATCTTTCCGAAACATTTCTGCCCTGAATGGCTCCCTCTCAATGCAGAAGGCAGCCCCAGACTTTGGAAAATTAAAGCTATTTGTGCTCACTCCTTTATTAAGATGCAGGACCAGTTTTTTGTGGTTGTTTTGATTTTTTATTTGCACAAATCAATACAAGAGTGTACAGGAAAAATAAAGATAATATCCTATTCCCCTGTTTTGTACCAAGCTACTTTTTGTATTATTGAACTTTCTAAAATAGAAGCTCACTATGTCTACAGTAAGTAACTAATGGAAGTAACTAACCAGCCCTACCTCAATAGTCATATTATCTTCCTTTACAAGGCACCTCACATTTTTATGTACTTGGTTTACTCCAATTTTACATGGTGAGAGTTCAGATACATCATGAATACTGATGCCTAAATAATGATACTAACCGATAAAAAAGAAAGTAACCTGGCAAAGGGAGAGGGTTTTTTTTTCTGTTTCTTTTTTTTGAGCAGGGTAATAATGGAAAAAGGGAGAAAAGAGTAGAAATCTCTTGAGCACCTAAACTTGTAAAATCAACTGATCTTTAACTTATTTAACCCTCACATACAATTTTACAATTCAGGGTGTTGAAGTTTACAAGGCTACTTAACCTGTCTGAGGTTACCCAACAGAGGCAGAATTTGAATCTCGTGTTGCTCACCTCCAAGTCATTCTGTCAGAATACACGAGAAGAACCTAAGGAGATCACGGGAGTTAAAGCAACACTGCATCGCATCGGGCAGAAGCAAAAGGAAAAAAAAAAAAAAAAGAGGTGATGGATGGGGGTTAACATCCAAAAATTACTAAAGAACTCAACTTGACATTAAAAAAAATAATAATCCAATTAAAAAATGGGCAGAGGACCTGAACAGACACTTCTCCAAAGATGACATACAGATGGCCAATAGACATCTGAAAGATGCTCAATGTTACTAATTATCGGAGAAATGTAAATTAAAACCACAATGAGCTATCACCTCACACCTGTCAGAATGGCTATCAGCAATAAATCAATAAACAAGCGTCGGCTAGGATGCGGACAAAAGGGAGCCCTTGTGCACTACTGGTTTCCCTGTGCGCTAATGCAGATTATTGCAGCCACTATGGAAAACCGTATGAAGGTTCTTATGACCCAGCGATTCCACTTCCGGGTATATTTCCAAAGAAACACAGAACACTAATTCAAAAAGATATATGTAACCGTATGTTTACTGCAGCGCTATTTACAATCACCAAGTTATGAAAGCAACCAACATGCAATACCTGAATGTTTAATCAGGGGCATTGACCTCTTTTCCCTTAGATTGTCAAATTTAAAAAATGACAACAGCCAACACAACAACAGTCGTATGGTGTAAAGGCCCTGTCCTAAACCAAAAACATATATGTCATATCATTGAGTTGCATCTTATTGTTCACATCTCATAATAAGATTGTGTCTGACTGGTTAATTCTTGGTATCAGAAACCCTTATGTACAAGTATTGGTACCTGATTTCTTTTTTAAAAGTCACTCAGGAGCAAAAAGGGTATGCAATTACTATTATTATTTTTTGCAAATCAATCAAAATTATACCTATTTTTGTTAGATCAGCAAAAAAATATATTAAAATAAATAAATAAAATATATTAAAATAAAATAAATAAAATCTTTAAAAATCAAAACAGAAAATAACAATGTTGGCAAGGATATGGAGAAACTGGAATCCTTGTCCACTCTTTGTAGGATTGTAAAATGGTACAGCCACTATGGAAAATAATACAGAGGTTCCTCAAAAAATTTAAAATGGAACTACCACATATGATCCAGTAATCTCATTTCTGAGTATACATCCAAAAGAATGGAAATAGTTGCATACTGATGTTCACTGCAAAATTATTCACAATAGTCAAGATGTAGAAGCAACCTAAATGTCCATCAACAGATGAGTAGATAAAGAAAATGTGGTATATGCATACAAAGGAATATTACTCTGCCTCCAAAAAAGAAGAAAATCCTGTCACATGATACAACATGGATGAACCTAAAGGACACTATGCTAAGGGAAGTAACCCAATCACCAAAAGACATGGCCATGATTCCACGTATATGAGCTATCTAAAGTAATCAAACTCATAGAAAAAGAAAACAGGGGAGGGGGGCAGGGAAAATGAATAATTGTTCAAGTAGAGTGTTTTACTAATGCCAAAAGCAAAAGTACTAGAGATCTGTTGTACAACTATGTGCATATACTTAACAATGCTGTACATTTAAAAATTGTTAAGAGGGTTGCCGGGTGGGTCAGTTAGAGCGTCCTCCGATACACCAAAGGCTGTGGATTTGATTCCTGGTCAGGGCACACACCCAGGCTGCAGGTGTGATCCCTGGTGGGGGCGCCTATGAGAGGCAACTGTTTCTCTCTCATATCAATGTTTCTAGCTCCGTTCCTCTCTCTAAAATCAAGAAACATATCCTTGGGTGAGGATAAAAATAAATAAATAATGAAATAAAAATAGTTCAGAAGGTAAACTTATGTGGATTTCTTTTTAATCACAGTAAGAAAAAAATGCAGCCCTTGAGCCTGCCTTATGCTTACACAGCTGTGACCTGGAATTGGAGTGTCATGCCTGCCCTTGGCTAAACATGCAGGTCGTTTCCTCTGACCTGGACAACATGCTCATGGACACAGCTGGGGGTGAGTAGAAAAGGTAATAAAACTTTTACAACTAAAATAACATTTCAAAGAAGAGGCTGAAATCATTTGTAACAAAGTTCAAGGTAAACTTGCAAGGAATGTTTTCATCCTTCCACTCCATGCATTACTGATCTATGGACTTCACACTGGGAAGAAGTAATTCAGGAAACAAAGGGTGAGGCAGCCAATATGAAATTGGCCAAAGAATATCATTTTTGTGAAATCTACACATTTATAGCATATGACACTAGCAGATGTCAAAGCCATGGTCACTGAACTTCGAAAGGTCTGACTACTTTTATTAACACTTGGAGACACACAGACCCAGAGGGAGAAGATCGAGGCTTGTGCCTGGAAGTCCTATTTCAGTGCCATTGTGGTAGGTGGAGAACTGAGACAAGAGAAACCAGCACCTTCCATATTTTATTACTGCTGTGATCTGCTTGGGGTACAGCCTGGGGATGGTGTGATGGTCAGTGACACACTGGAAAATGATATACAAAGAGGCCTCAAGGGTACGCTGAAAGCAACAGTACGGACAAATACAAATGGAACAGTGTTACTGAAGTCATCTCCCATGCCACATTATATAGTTTCTTCTGTGCTAGAGTTACCTGCTCTCTTACAAAGTATAAACTGCAAAGTCAGTATGTCAGCTTAAAGCAAATAAAGGGGCATGGTTCTCTATGTTACAGGATGTGAACTAAGAAAAGTTAAGGCATTCCATATACTATGACTCAGTTCTAAGAATAATTTTACTTATGATTTAATAGCCAACCAACCACTGACTGGTATTTATATCTGAAAATCTAGAATAGATTAATGTTACTTTTAATAGTGTGATTGAGACAACTTGAAGAAATATTGTTAATTGGTGACCTGAGTTTTTTAAAAAATTGTTTTATTAATTTTTTAGCATCTTGGATCGAAGAAGACACCAGCAGGACAGCTTATGCATGGGTACACAAATACAGGTTTTATGTACTGGCTTAAAAGTAGACTTTAAAAAAAATTTTTTTAATTTTGATTTATTGATTTTAGAGAGAGGAAGGAAGACAAAGAGAAAGAGAAACATCGATTTTGTTGTTCCACTTACCATACATTCATTGGTTGCTTCTTTCTATGTTTATTTAAAAAATCTTTAAATTATATTTTACTGATTACACTATTACAGCTGTCCTGATTTTTTCTCCCTTTTCCCCCGTCCACCCAGCACCTGCCACTCCCTCTGGCAATCCCCACACCATTGTTATCTTTAAATTATATTTTACTGATTACGCTATTACAGTTGTCCTGATTTTTCTCCCTACCCGCCCCACCTCCCATCCACCCCGTGCACCCAGCACCTGCCACTCTCCCTCAGGCAATCCCCACACCACTGTTCCAAGTCCATGGGTCACGGAAAGGGTTCTTTGGCTACTCCATTTCCTATATTGTACTTTACGTCCAAAGTGCTATTCTGTAACTATCTATTTGAACTTTAAAAAAAAATAATATTGAGTGTAAACTATAATTGAAGATTTAATTTATTTACTTTTAGAGAGAGGAAGAGGGAGGGAGAAAGAATGGGAGAGAAACAGCAATGTACAAGACATACATCAATCAGTTGCCTCTCACACACCCCCAACCAGGGACCCGGCCTGCAACCCAGACATGTGCCCTGATCAGAAATCGAACCTGTGACCCTTCGGCTCAAAGGCCAGCATTCAATTCACTGAGCCACACTAGACAGGGCATCATTAGCTCTTAATCCCCTCCACTCTTCGCCCATTCCCCCACATCTCCTACTCATCTGGCAACCAACAAAATGCTCCCCATATCTATGATTCTGTCTCTATTCATCTTGTTTGCTAATTTTGCCTTTAAGATTCAATTGTTGATGAATATTTATTGCTATTTTATTGTTCATAGTTTTGATCTTTTTTTTCAAAGATTTTATTTATTTATTTTTAGAGGGGAAGAGAGGGAAAAAGAGAGAGAAACATCAATCTGTG
Organism: Mormoops blainvillei; assembly: GCA_004026545.1. Lineage (NCBI taxonomy): Eukaryota > Metazoa > Chordata > Mammalia > Chiroptera > Mormoopidae > Mormoops > Mormoops blainvillei. The sequence goes on from PVJD01002290.1 coordinate 88,869, forward strand.
GTTGCTTCTCGTGAGCTCCTACTGGGGACCTGGCCCGCAATGCAGGTATGTGCCCTAACTGGGAATCGAACCAGTGACCCACTGCTTCACAGGTCAGCAATCAATCCACTGAGCTACACCAGCCGGGGCTGATCTTTTTCTTAGATAAGTCTCTTTAACATTTCATCTAATAATGGTTTGGTGATGATGAACTCCTTTAGTTTTTTCTTGTCTGGGAAGCTCTTTCTCTGCCCTTCAATTCTAAATGACCTGCATTTAGAATTTATGCTTGCAGCTTTTCTGGGTAGAGCAATTTCGCCTGTAGGTCCCTTGTTTTCATGGCTTAATACTTCTTGCCAGGCCCTTTTAGACTGCGAAGTTTCTTTTGAGAAATCAGCTGACAGTCTTATAGGAACTCACCTGTAGGTAACTAACTACTTTTCGCTTGATGATGCTTTTAAGATTCTCTATCTTTAGTCTTTGGCATTTTAATTATGATGTATCTTGGAGTGGGCCTCTTTGCATCCATCTTGTTTGGGGTGCTCTGTGCTTCCTGGACTTGCTTGTCTATTTCCTTCAGCAAATTAGGGAAGTTTTCTTTCATTATTTTTTCAAATAGATATCCAACTTCTTGCTCTTTCTCTTCTCATTCTGGCACCCCTGTGATGAAAATACTGACATGCTTGAAGTTGTCCCAGAGGTTGTTTATATTATCCTTGCTTTTTTGGGTTCTTTTTTCTTCTTGTTTTGATTGGTTGTTTTTTTGCTTCCTTGTGTTGCAAATCAGTGTGATTTTCAGCTTCGTTCACTCTACTGTTGTTTCCCTGTAAATTGTTCTTTATTTAGTGCATCCTTCGTTTCTGACTAGATTTTTGTTATACTATTGAGGTCCTCACTAAGTTCCCTGAATGACCTTATAACCAGTGTTTTGAACTCTGCATCTGATAGATTGCTTATCTCCCTTTTGTTCAGTTCTTTTTCTGGAGTTTTGTTCTGTTCTGTCATTTGGGCCATGTTTCTTTGTCTCTTCATTTTGGCAGCCACTCTGTGTTTGTTTCTATGTATTAGGTAGAGCTGCTATGACTCCCTGTCTTGGTAGTGTGGCCTAATGTAATAGGGGAGGCTGTGCCACTGGGCCTTCAGGACAAGTATCACCCAAGCTTGGTATTCAAGGTGTGCCCCTCCTACCAGTCTGGATGGATGAGGTTTCTTTAATTCCGTAGTTGTCAGACTTCCATCCTACTCAACTTCTGACAGTTCTGAGTGACGGTTGTTCCATATTTCAGCTGTAATTTTGATGTGGTTGTGCAAGGAGGCAAGCTGTGTTACCTATGCCGCCATCTTGGCCACACCGATTGCTTCTTATATGTGCCATGACTGGGGGTGCTGAACCCATAACCTTGGCATATCAGGGTGATGCTCTAACCAACTGATCAACCTGGCTAGAGCAAAAATAGATATTTTTTAAAAACATTCTAGCCCTGACTGGTGTGTCTCAGTGGACTGAGTACCGGTCTGCAAACCAAAGGGTTGCCAGTTTGATTCCTCATCAGGGCACATGCCTGGGTTGAAGGCTGAGTCCCCGGTGAGGGGTGCACGAGAGGCAATTACACACTGATGTTTTCTCTCCCTCTCTTCCTCCCTTCCTCCCTCCCTCCCCTCTCTCTGAAAATAAATAAATTACATCTCAAACAAAACAAAACAGACATTCTAAAACATGTTCTAGAGGTTTACCAGAACAACTGGATGTGGTTAATATGAAATAAGTACTAAGTCACATCCAAGTCAAGGCATTTCATGGTGAGATTATTTTGTATATTTTTGAAAAAATATATGTATCGTATACCATTTTTTGCCTACTTTAAATGCATACCATCTTTTATGAACCTAATTTTTCTACATTACCTTTTTTGGTGCGCCTCCAATTTTCCCATGGTGCAAACATGACAAATAGAGTCTTCCAGTAAAAAAAAATCTGTTAAAATCAGCACGTTGTGCTCCTTTTCCATGACATTATCACGCCTTTCCAGAGTGAGCTTGTAATTAATTTCCTGTTAGTCTTTACCTCTTAGGGAAGTGTTTTTACTATCTTTTCCCAGGTACACAATGGAGTTGAGGGGACTAGGCTGTCTTGCTAAAGATAAGTGCGAGCCACAAAAAGTCATTTTCCTTCTGCGGATACATGAGAAGAGAACTGTCTTCGTGCAGCCTAACCAGGCACTCCCACTCTCACCCTCATCTATTCTCTGACTATATTAGTTTCATCCATTATGATGAAAATTAGAATACTAGGTTTTGTGCTCTGGCAGGGTAGTTCAGTTGGTTAGAGCACTGTTCCAATACGCCAAGGTTACGGGTTTTATCCCTGGTCAAGACACATATAAGAATCAACCAATGATTCAACCAAAAAGTTTGTTTGTTATTTTTCTGTGAGATGGCTCTAGTAGTGCTTAGATGTCTTTAACTTTATTCTAAACCATTTTGTTAGACTGTATTGTGACAGCTGTCATATCAGCATTCATTAAAAAAAATCGAAACTGGTGAATTTTTGTGTAGTCATTTTAATATTGAAGATGGAAAATATGCAACAATTTCGGCATATTATGCTTTACTGTTAAGAAAGGTAAAAATGCAACTGAAACGCAAAAAAAGATTTGTGCAGTGTATGAAGAAGGTGCTGTGACTGATGGAATGTATCAAAAGTGGTTTGCGAATTTTCATGATTGAGATTTCCCACTGGACAATGCACCATGGTGGGGTAGACCAGTTGAGGTTGATAACTATCAAACTGAGACATTAACTGAAAACAATAAATGTTATACTATGCAGGAGACAGCCGACATACTCAAAATATCCAAATCAATAACGTTATTGGTGAAAATGAAAAAATATGTCTTTCATTTTATGGAAAAAACTAAAAGGATTTTATGGCCAACCCAATAAAATATTAGGTTTTTGTACCCTGGCAGGGTAACTCAGTAGGTTAGAGCATTAGCCAATACGCCAAGGTTGAGGGTTCAATCCCTGGTCAAGGTGCATAAAAGAATCAACCAATAAATGTGTGAGTAGAAAAACAAATAGATATTTCTCTCTCCCCCTCTTCTCTCTCTCTAAAAATCAATAAATTTTTTAAAATTAATTAGGTTTTGGAATGAACCATTTTTAGGGTACCATTTTAATATTTGACTGGCTCTTCTTGGTGTTGCCATCTGCCTCAAGTCTCCTGTTTTTCAAATTCTGGGAAATATATTATTGTTTCACAAATTTTTTACATCCAAGTCAGGGTTCACTTTGAGCTTACTAATTAATAACCATCGCAAAGCACCTTGCAACTACAAAAGTTTCTCTACATAGTCTCATGATTTCACCAACTTCAAGTAAAATGGTAATTAAGGAAGCAAAAAATAATGACTTGGGTTGTTTTTTGGTAGGGTTTTTAAAAAACTTTTGCATAACAAACTACTGATGTAAAATTATTAGGCAGAATTTCCGGACAAGATAGAGGCAGAGGTAGTAGACCCGCTTCCTCTCCTCACGCACCCACAAAAAGAATAAAAGAATTACAACTAAATCTCAAAACAAGTAACACCCATAACTGTCAGAAAATTGAACTGTATGGAAGTCTGACAACCAAGGATTTAAAGAAGCCATAATCATCCAGACGGGTAGGAGGGGCAGAGATGCAGAGACAGGGAGGAGAGGTGAGGAGACCCCACATGGCGCAGAGAGGTGGCAGCTGTGGTGGAACAGGCACGGCCAGTCGGACATTCCTGTGTGGTGGATAAAAATTTGGGCGGGATACCTTGGGAGCCAGTGATCCCGGCCCCGGGCTAGACCACACAGCCCAGGGTGCCAGGGCTGGGAAGCTAAATCTCCATTAACTTCTGACTGTAAAAACCAATGGGGGGTGGGGCAGCAGAAGAAACTGCCAGCTTTTCAGGAAAGTTTGCTTAAAGGGCCCACACGGTCTTAAAATATACCCAAGCACACCCACTCTAGGATTCAACACCAGGGGAACAGTCAGAAGGGCCCCAGTCGCATACAGGGACTGGGTGAAGTGACTGGAAACAGAAGAGTGCCAGGCAAACCCCCAGAAGCCAGGCAGTGGCATGTCCCCTCTCTGAGCCCTCCCCTCACACAGAGCCACAAAGAGGTGAAGCAGGTTGCCCAACCCTGGCAATTACCTAAGGCTCCGTCCCACACAATTTACAGGTGCCTTTTGCAGGGAGTCAAAGCACCTGTACCTAATACACAGAAACAAAGAAAGGGAGTCTACCAAATTGAAGAGACAAAGAAATATGGCCCAAATGAAAGAACAGATCAAACCTCCAGAAAGAGAAATAAGAGAAACGGAGATAGCCAACCTATCAGATGCAGAGTTCAAAACACCAGTGATCAAGATGCTCAAAGAACTCACTAAGTATGGCAACAATATAAAGCAAGAAATGAAGGTTACACTAAGTGAAATAAAGAAAAAATCTATAGGGAAAAAACAGCGAAGGGAAGGAAGCTGGGATACAAATCAATGATTTGGAATGTAAGGAATAAATAAACATTCAACCAGGACAGAAAGAAGAAACAAGAATTCAAAAAAAAAAAAAATGAAGACAGTTTAAGAAGACTCTGGGACATCTCCAAATGTGCCAACATCTGAATCACAGGGGTGCCAGAAGGAGAAGAGGAAGAACAAAGAAATTAGAAATCTATTTCAAAAAATAATGAAGGAAAACTTCCCTAATTTGGTGAAGGAAATAGATCTACGAGACCACGAAGTACAGAGAGTCCAAAACAAGTTGGACCCAAAGAGGACCACACCAAGACACATAATTAAAATGCCAAAGATTAAAAATAAAGAGAGGATCTTAAAAGCAGCAAGTGAAAAGGAGACAATTACCTACAAATGAGTTCCCATAAGACTATCAGCTGATTTCTCAAAAGAAACCTTACACGCAAGAAGGGACTGCAAAGAAATATTTAAAGTCATGAAAGACAAGGACCTACATCCAAGATTACTCTATCCCACAAAGCTATCATTTAGAATGGAAGGGCAGATAAAGTGCTTCCCAGATAAAGTTAAAGGAGTTCATCACCACCAAGCCCATATTAAATGAAATATTAAAGGGATTTATCTAAGAAAAAGAAAAAGATCAAAACTATGAACAGTAAAATGACAACAAACTCACAACTATCAACAACTGAACCTAAAAACAAAAACAAACTAAGCAAACAACTAGAATAGGAACAGAGTCACAGAAATGGAGATGACAAAGAGGGTTATCAGCGGGGAGGGGAAGGGGTGTATGTGGGAAAAAAGGTACAGGGAATAAGAAGCATAAATCGTAGGTACAAATCAGACAGAGGGATGTTAAGAATAGTACAGGAAATGGAGAATCCAAAGAACTTAATATGTATGACCCATGGACATGAACTAAGTGGTGGGTAGTAATTGCTAGAGGGAAGGGAGCTACCGGGCAGAGGGGGGGAAGGGAGGAAAATTGGGACAACTGTAATAACATAATCAATAAAATATACTTTAAAAAATGCAAAAAAAATTAGTCTCTGTTAGGATTTGTATGATTTTCAAGTATCCTATAATTCTGTTACTTAGCTTCCAGATTATGCCTCTCCATGAACCTATTTCTTTAGCCAATTATTTCCTGTCTATTACCAAGAACGGAATTTTCAGCAATTGTGCAAAAGCCCTGTTGTGTTTACTTCTCTTGCTTTTTAATAGTGGGACTGTGACATCACTGTCCCAGTGTGCTACTGCTATAAAGTCGAACATTTATGAATAGAGTATGCTTCTGAGTAGTTCCAGATGTGGTACCCAGGTAATCTCGATTATATTTTAGCTATCTAAAAACTGTCAAGCTGGAAGATCTTGACAGAAAAATAATGATGTACACAATTTCTCTAACAGATGATATGTGATACTGAGGGTTTGTCCTTACAGCTATCTCATGGGTAGATGTAGGCAGCGTCACCGTTCATGACGCTAACTGGAAAAGGTTCGTCACTCGCAGATCACAGTGATCTCAACAAGATAGCTCCTAAAACGTTAAGTGAGCAGTTCTTCAACAAAAGCAACCTAGAGGGTGGAAACTGAAATAATTGTTTCCTTGTCTTCACAGTTTGTGTTCTATACAGTGCAGTAATGCAGTACTGCTTTCCACTTACACTATCCTTAGGAAAGGACTTTGTGGTTTCCTCCCTTCTGGGTGGAATGTTACAAAAGGTATTAAGAAATCTGGGAATAGACCTATGATTTTATTAATGTTTTTGTCTTAGAACATTCCTTAAAATTAAAAATGAGAAAAAAGAAAAGAAAAAAGGCAAAATGGGCTATATTTGTCATCAGAACAAAGAAAGCAAAGGAGATAAGCCATGCTGCTGAGGTGAAGTGATCTAAGGAGACAGCAGGGAGAGAGAGGAAAGCTGGGAAATGTATGAGAACATGGGGGGGCTAGTTAAAGAGACAAAAAGATTGACAAGCATACCCTCTGATGCAGCAAAGGAAAAGGGCACAATGTCAACAAGTTGCAACTCTCTTTCTATGACAAGGCCATTCTTTCAGCCTTTGGTTCCTTTATTACTACAATTTCCTACTCCTATGCTAACCTGACTTTTTAATTTTCTAGCAGGTCACCCAAATCAAGCAGCCTTTTCAGTGGAACCCACCCCTCTGTCCCAGACACTCTGCTCACAGGGCGAGGTGCAAGCAGTCTTCTCCAAGATTTTACTTTACCTAGTCCATCATTAAAGACAGGATGCTTTCATACTGCATAACCTGACATAACAGATCTACTCACTAAAGTGTGCCCCAGCCAGCAAAAGCCTGGTACCACCACTTTCCCTCTTTGGAAACAGAGAAGGAGTTTATTAATTGTTGCTATTAAAAATTCAGGCAGTTTCTCAGGTGAGGGGGCTGTCAGCATGTCAGCCTTCAACAGCAGGGGAGGAGAGCCTTGTGGATGAATTAGGCAGGATGAGTGGGGTACGGGGTACTGCAATGTCCAGTGCCTCCCCCTAGTGGAGCCAAATGGTAGGGCACTTAGAAGATACTTGCTTACACAGAACCATCAACATATTTTGCTTTAACTAATGGAATAGTAACCAACACAAAATTGGAAATAAATAGGAAACATAAATCTGTTAAGTCAGTCCAGTGCAGACTAAGGCACAAAGAAAGGCTATGCCTTGAGTAAAGGGATAACAACTACTCAACTTCTGCTGATTGTTATTAAACGGGAATGCAGACCAGATCCTTCCCATTTTTTCAGTAGAATCCAGAAATCTGTATTTATGTGGAAAAAACCGAAATTTTTAGAAACATTATGCGAGCCAAACACACCTTAAGGCTATTTTGCAATCTTTGGGTTAATGTAACAGGCCCACACGCTAAAGCCAAATTTGCTCAAACAAGATTGTTTTCAGGAGTATTCCCAAGAAGGATGTACTGGACTCTCCCTCTACCCATTAAGTATGTAAGAAATACAAGAGGATGAAGGGAAGCTATCTGCACAGCTCTAATGGGCTGAGACCAATTACAATAAGCAAAATATACTACGCAAACAAAACACCATACACCTGGTGTTATTGTTTTAGCAAAACCTCCAATGCACCCTTAAGAGCACTACTCTGAATAAACATAATAGAAAAGGCGATTTGAAGGGGGAAGAATGACTACATGGGAAATTGCTCCCCATGTATTTGCAGCACATACATAGGTCCCACTGTAGTCCCTGTAGCACTCTAACACTGAGCTGACAGAAGCGATTACATCTTTTCAAGTTCTCGGTGTGTACACAAAGCACACAGCCTGCTCTACACCATTCAGCCGCAGAGAGAGGGATAATGGGGGATAATTTAGATCAGCCTAACAAGGGCTAATTTGACCCGCTGTGGGGGAAGGGCTGCTTGTCGAGCAAACTGCTTCAAGAACCTGGAGCGTGCATCCCTGCCCAGCTTGCAAACAATTTCCAAGAACTTATATAGAGCAAGGATGGAAAACCTTTGCTTCAGGGCAGACTGCATAGAAAACAAGAAGCTCTTTATGCACTTATGCTTGCTCTTAACCATCAAAATAATCTTACAAGAGGCAATATTTAGGACCTCTAGTCCAAAGTAGAGGAAGAGGAGCCCCCTACCTAGCTCTCCCCGGCCCTCATTATCATAATGCCTTTTATAACAACTGCACCTGACTCTTCCAAACCACGTTCACATAAAGCAGAGATTGGTAAACCACTGCCTGTCAGCCAAATCTGGCCTGCTGCCTGTTTTTGTACAGCCCACAAGCTAGGAAGGGTTTTTATATTTTTAAATAGCTAAAAAACATCAAAAGTAGACAATCACATGTGTCCATAAATAAAGTTTTACTGAAACACAGCCACACTCATTCACTTACATATTGAACTATGGCTGCTTTCATGCCACAACAGCAAAGTTTGGTAGTTGCAACAGAAGCTATAGTGCCTACAAAGCCTAAAATATTTACTATCTTATCCTTCACGGAAAATCTTTGCCAACTCTTGATAAAAAGACTGTAACCAGGGGTTACACAGAATTCAAAACGGCTCAATTTGGGCAGGTGAACAGTAAAGGTGAAAAAGATTAACCACAATGGTACCTCTCTCTTCCACCCTATCCTCACCCTCACACTGCCAAAGAGAGAAATGGGTTTTCTAACTACCCCTAAAGGTAAGTCAAATATCTGTTACTGCCTTATAATTGGGCAAGATATACCTGGATTCTCTCATCATTATAACAACACCCAAAAGACAATGTGACCCCAAGTCAGCAAGCAGTGAGTGTCACAGACAGAACCAAGGCTACATCTCCCTCATACAAGGCTGTTGAGAAGAAAAATACATGAACATCTCCAGGTGGCAGATATTCACAATTAATAAAACGGAAGTCCTCCTCGATCTTGAAGAGCACATTCCTGAAAAACCCAGTGCTACTGAATTCTTCTACTGAGAAACCTTAAGATTTTATGGGAGAAGAAAAATAAAAACAGCATTGGGGTCTCAATCGATGAAATTATGAATATCTATAAAATTATGTTCACTAAAATAAATAGGAAAGACCCCTGACTGGTGTGGCTCAGTTGGTGGGGTGTCATCCCACAAAACAAAAGGTCGCTGGTTCAATTCCCGGTCAGGGCACATGCGTGAGTTGTGGGCCAGTCCCCAGTAGGAGTGCATGCAAGAGGCAACTGATCAATGTTTCTCTCTCACATCAATGTATATCTTCCTCTCTTTCTTCTTCCCTCCCCCTTTCTAAAAATAAATAAAGACGTAAATAAATATTTTTAAAAAATAAAAATAGGAAATAGAAAATGTCACTTTACACATCTTAATAATAATAATAATAATGAATACTATACACTTAATTTTCATTTATCATTAACAATGTTCTTATCTTTGCCTCCAGCAACTGTATCTCTAAAAATTCATCCTCTCTAGAAGCACCTGCACAGTACACAAAAGATGCTGCAGCAGTGTTTGTGAAAGCAAAAAAGAGAAACAATCCAAATGCTACCACAAGGGAACACGTTAAATTAATTATGGTGCATACAGCTGTTGGAATACTATGCCTTTATTTTAAAAATGTAACATCTATATAGATTAACATGGGAAAATACCCAGATATATTAAGCAAAATATGTAAATAATGGACAGAAGGTTTGCAAATAAAGGAAAAAATGTGTTTTCATTTGCATAAAAAATTCTGGAGTTAACAAAATTGTTAATAGTGGTTATCACTGTGGAGGACATTCACTTTATACATCACACATTTCTGTAATGTTTGGATTCTTGAATTCTCTTTTAAAGATTTTATTTATTTGTTTTTAGAGAGGGGAAGGAGAAAGAGAGGGAGAGAAACATTGATGTGCTAGAGAAGTATCAATCAGTTGCTTCTCACACGCCCCCAGCTGGGACCTGGCCTGCAACCCAGGCATGTACCTGGACCAGGAATCAGTTTGCAGGGCAATGACCAGGCACACCGACCCACAACAGTGAGGGCTGGATTCTTGATTTTGTATTAGTTTCGTAAGAGAAAAAACGGGCATCTTAAAATTTCCATTTATGATTCCTTGCCCACCATAAATTTTTTGGCCTCTTCCTTCTTCAGTTTCGATAACACACCATCATGATTGGGGAAGGGGGAGTGGCAGGGCTTTATTGCAGATAATGTGCATACTAAGAGGCTTTATTTCTTTTTTTATTTAGCAACTCCTCATCCAAACATCTAAGGCCCACCTAACTGACACAATCATTGACTCCTGCCTTCTGGTTTTCACCAGTCTCAAGACACAAGTTAATCTAAAAAGTGTATGATGCTGGCCTAACCCTAACTTAGTCTATTCTCAATCAGTAGCCAGAGTGATCCTTTTAAAATACAGTATCATGCTTCTCCACTTCTGATTGCTTTCCAATCACTCAGAGTAACAGATAAAATCCCTTAAGTGGCTTAGAAGACCCTGTATAATCTGGTCCCCATTTGCTCTCTAGCTTCATCTGCATCACTCCATCCTCTGCTATGCTCCAGCCAAGTGTCTCAGGGATTTTACATTCTTCTCTTTGTCTAGAATGCCCTTGTCCCCAATATCTACAGAGTTTATTCCCTTGCTTACTTGAGATCTCTACTCCAGTGTCAACTTTATCAAGACTTCCTCTGATGACCCTTTTTAGGACTGCAAACTTCCACCCCAGCACCCTCTACATTTTAAAATATTTTTCTCTGTAGAATTTCTCACCACCTGGCAGCCTAAATATTTTATTTTTTATTGTCTTTCTCCTATTAGAATGACAGATTTATTGATGGTACTTAAATCATATCCAGTACACAGTAGGCACTTAGTAAATATCTCCTAACTGAATGAAGACCCAAATTGATCAATCAGAGTAATTTTTTGACCAGCTCAACTTCCAAGAACATAACAAGGCCATGCTCAGTCAAGGGCCAGCCCTTGTTCACAGTCCTCAGTTTCCTCCTCTGAGGCCTGGGGTTGCCTTCCCCCAGCTTCCTTATGTCTCTTTAAACTAAGTTGCTTAGCCCTGGCCAGGTAGCTCAGTTGGTTAGAGCATCACCCAGATACACCAAGGTAACGGGTTTGATCCCCGGTTAGGGCACATACAAGAATCAACCAAAGAATACGTAAGTAAGCAGAACAGCAAGTCGATGTCCCTCTAAAATAAACAGATAAACAAACAAATAAATAAATAAATAAATGTAAAAAAACTAAGCTGCTTAAATTTCATCATCAGTTGTCTTCTTTTTAATTTCTCACTACCTGGTTCTCTCTTTTTCCAACAGGAACAAGTCATGATTTTCCCATTCCACAAAGGATTCTCCCCTATTTTTCCCTATTCCTTGTTCTCCAATGTTAAACTTCTGAGAAAGAACTCAAAAAATAGAAAGGGTTTACTGTAACTTGAATACCAAAGACAGTAATTCCAATTTTTTAAGGGCAGAGAGTTAGAAATAAAGCAAAACTCTCTCTTAATGTAAGGATTCTGCCCCCCAGGAAAAAAAAAAAAACCTAAAATCATTTCAAAACGAAAAAAGTTTTATTCTAATGATGCATGGGCCCCAAAACAAAAATGATAACCACCTACTTTCTCAAACCCAAAGCACCCTACTTCTAAGCAAATTAGGTGAAAGCCTTCCACAAAAACCACAAGATATATAAAGCACCAATGGGAAACAGAACCTTCACATTTAATTTTGGTTTATTCACGTCTAGTTTGGACTTTATCGAGACTTTACCAAGACCAAGTATACCATCACAGAGACTGTGGAGTCTTCAAGGAAAAAAGTCAAACAACAGCACTGACAGATATTAGTATCACTGAAAGGTCAAGCCAAAGACCAACAAAATGGTCTCGAGAGGAGGCTGTATGTGATGCCAGTGCACTCAAGAAAACATGCAGGCCCTGAGTCATCTGTAGGAGCCAATATGAAGGACAGCTGACCAAGTACATAAGACTTACTACAGGCTTCAGGACAACCAATACGCAAGTCAGAAACATGGCACAACAGTGAGACAGAGGCATAAATTCTAAGTCACTTGAGCTCAAGTTATGGAAGGTATCTTCCACGCACTCTGTGTAATGCCAATTCATTCATTCAATGAGTGCTTATTGAGCCAACAACTCTGTAAGACTAAAGGATATAATATAATAAAGGGTCTTTCTTTTTTTACTAAAAAAGACAAAAAGGATTTTAACTGCATACTGAATCATACGGGATGTAATTTCCATCCCATTTGCTTAATTCAACTACTATTTACTGAGCACCTACACCGTGTGTCAGGAAGTATTCTAGGTACAACAGGGATACAGACGTGATCACTGCCTTCAGAGAGCTCACTGGCAGGAAGGGGAACAAGCACTTATCTGTCATAAGTACAATATTACAAGGAAGTATCTATGTCTAGTACACGAACAGCAAAGAAGAGGACGCAATTTTTTCTGGAGCAGCCAGGGAAGGTTTCCCTAAGGAAAAAAGGTGACAGCTGTGCTAGATTTTCAAAAATGACTAATACTCCCCCCATCCAAAGAAACTGGGAGGATTTTTAGATACATAAACCCTTTAGACCCAGCTGGGTCAGGGGCACAGAAACTACTCAAGTTGGACCCCTCTCCATATTCTAATCTAGAAAACTGGTACCTTCCTAATTTCTAGGTCACCTTCTTCTTCTTGAACCTACAACTAGACCTGCAGACATATCCATTTATTTCTGTCTATCAATGATATTTCTGCTAAAAGCTCCCTGGAGAACCCCCATGTGACAAGAGCTAAAAGATCAAACAAGATAGCTGGCCTATGAAGTCTCAAGAGGCTTCAGATTGCTCCAAACTCCAAGGCAATTCCCTCACAAGTCTAAAAAAAACACCTCAGAAATCTCATGAGGGCTTCCAGCTCTAACCTTTGATATTCTAGGCCAAATTTTAAGCTATAACCACCAATGTCCTCCCCAATCTTCATCTATCACAGGGGGAAGGGAAAAACCAAAAGACATCAGTTCTCAGAATACACTCAATCATACTACATACTTCAGACCTAAGGCCTTGTTACCTATCTAGAGGAGTGAAGAAGCAATTTATTTGGGGAAGGTTTAACCCAATTTTGATCTCCCACTTGTTGGGATTTTAACAGTGAACTTCCCTAACTCACACCACATTAGAAGGAGTAATCATGCAGGACTGTGGGCAAATAACTAAAACAGTGTTTCTCCTGTGTCCCTAAAAACAACTGTGTTGGTGACATTTCTATCCGGAGACAATAATTACAAATGATCTGTGAGACCTCCAATTTCTTATAATGAGACCTGACTGAAGAACCACTCAGTTAATGATCTGCAAGAACTAAAGTGTTTTTTTTAAACGTTTGCAATTTGTATTTTCTTTAAAAAATTTTTCTATTTATAGATTTTAGAGAGAGGAAGGGGGAGAGAGAAAAAGGGAGAGAGAGAGAGAGAGAGAGAGAGAGAGAGAGAAACATCAATTTGTTGTCTCACTCATTTATGAACCTACTGCTTCATTCCTATACATACCCCAGCCAGGAATCAAACCTGCAACTTTGGCGCATCAGGACAATGCTCTAACCAACTGAGCCACCTGGCCAAGGCAAGAACAACTGAAGTTTTGGTGGCAAAAATGGCTGTATGAAAGCACTAATTTCAAATAAAATGGTGCAAAGAGTGGCCTCTGGGACCCAGGGATTTATTTTATTTATCAAAAAAAAATAAAAGGGAGGTTGTTGCCCTGGTTGGTGTGGCTCAGTGGACTGAGTGCAGGTCTGTGAAAGAAAAGGTTGCAAGAAAGGGTTCGATTCCCAGTCAGGGCACATGTCTGGGTTGCGGGCCAGGTCCCCAGTTGGGGATGTGTGAGAGGCAGCCACATATTGATGTTTTCCCCCCTCTCTTTCTCCCTCCCTTCCCCTCTCTCTAAAAATAAATTTTAAAAAATTAAAAAAGAAGTTGTACTTTCAAGCTCTAGGCTTTCTCTGGTTTTAAGATGCCATTTAAATAGTTTTCTCTTTCCTAATAGCAGTCTTTCAAGGCCACGGGGGCTCCTGCTGCAAGAAGCCATAATATCTTGATCTTCTGCTACCAGGTCCTGGGCTATATGACCCTCATCCCCCAAAAAGTTTCTTGTGGTGAAAAAAAGAGCCTATCACCCAAGTTATAAGCTGTCAGTTGGAGTCAGACTACACAGAAAGCTCTCCCTCCACTGCCCATAGGCAAAAGGAGACAAACTGTACATGTTATTACCACCCAGCAACATAGATCTACACTAAAATACACACTAATGCTTAATACTCTCACTTTTTGCAACACTATTAATTCTATCAGAAACACCACGGATCAACATATGCCTCTTTAGTCGCTCCCCCATTACAAGGCCAAAGAATAAATCTCCTCCCTTCAAGTAGAAGGTACACATACAGTAAAAACACCTTCTTTTCTTCTGTAACATTCTAGACTAGCGGCAGCAGCAGCAGCCCAACACTGCCACCTGCTGGGGAAATTCAAGCAAGGGCTTTGCACTGTATTATCATCAGCTAGAGAATGCCGGCCCCTTTAGAAGATGCCAATTAGCACCTGTTTCTATAAGTGATTTATACTAGACTGTAAACGACTCAATTTATGAGGAAGTGGTGGCCCTTTTATGAAGAGTGTGCACTTACAATGCTTAAAAATATACCTCATTTTTTAGCAGAATGTCAGCACTCAGGGTATACCTCATCCCAGCTCATCTAAAAGTGACTCCATAAATAATGTGATTACTGTATTACTAGAGAATTTTACAATGATAACCATGCATTATTTGTATATTTTAATATTTAAAAAACATATGTAAAATTGTTTACAAGAAAATTACAAGGGACTTCCTTTTCTACAACATACATTAAGCCACAAATATATTTTTTTTTCTCTACAAAAATTTCCGGTAGAGCCTTTATAGTTTCTGAATTTTAAATGGCCTGTTTTATTAAAAACTCAGTTGTTTAGAGCATCATCCCAATATGCCAAGGTTGGGAGTCCAATCCCAGCCAGGGAACATACAAGAATCAACCAATGAATGCATAAATAAGTAGAACAACAAATCAATGTCTCTCTCTCTGCAAAATCAATCAATAAATAAAAAAATTAAAGGAGTGATCATTAATATTTTAGTCCATGTGGCTATTTACATGTACATTAAAATTTTAAACTTTAAATGTAGTTCCTCAGATGACAGCCACATTTCAAATGCTCACTAGTCACATGTGGCTAGTGGCCACCATCCTGGACAGCACAGATATAGAACATTTCATCACTGTGGAAGTTTCACTGGACAGCATTTCTTTAGAGAAACATATTGGGAGTATTTTCAGACAAAATTGTATAACATCTAGGTGGGGGGATTGGATAGGGGATTAAAAACAAAAGAAGTATGACCAAGTACTGGTAAATTCTGAAATCACACGATAGGCATATGAGAGTTTGTTTACTATGCTTTTCTCATTTTTATATGTTTGAAGATTTTCATAATAAAAATTTAAAAGAAATGAAAAAGAAATAAAAATGGTTCACCTAAAAATGAGGCTATCCTGTTAGGAATATGAGGTCTGTCAGGGAAAAGTCCAGCCATTGTTAATTTAACGAGAACGGTTTGCACAACACCAATGTAACCTGGTAGCCAAGGACAGTGGCCTGGAATGCACGTTTGTGAACAATGATGACTTCACTGTACTAGTCAGTAGGGGAGGTAGATGCCACTGAGTGAGCATATGTACTGTGTGGCTGTCACATTCAAAATGACTGAGTGAGTACAGCAATGAATCTGCATCAAATTTTGTATTAAGCTTAAACATTTCTCCACAGAAACTATCGGGATGATGCAGAAGGTTGCAGCTATGGACAACTGGTGACTGGCTGCTTCATCATGACAACGCGCCTGCTCATGCAGTGTATCTTGTGCAGAGTTTTTTTGTAAAACATCAAATCACCCAGGAGACTACAGCCCAAATATGGCACCCTGTGAATTCTGGCTTTTCCCAAAACTAAAATATCACCTTTGAAATGGAAGAGACTTCAGGCTGTTGATGAGATTCAGGAAAATATGGCGGGGCAGCTGATGGTGACTGGGAGAACTGTGTGAGGTCCCAAGGTGCCTATTTCGAAGGGGACTGGGCCGTCATTGTCCTATAAACAATGTTTCTTGTATCTTCTTCAATCGATGTCTCCATTTTTCATAGTGCATGGCTGGATACTTTCTGGACAGACTTCATATACCATGGAGGGCAGCTTTAGTTATCAAACTGAAGTTCAAATTCCTGCTCGGTGACCTACTATGCGGCCTTTAACAAGACACTCAACTTCCCTAAGCCTCAATTTCTTCAACTATAAAATGGGAAATTTAATACCTGCTTTGCACAGTTGTTGTGGGAATTAGAAATGGTTCATGCAAAGCAAGAATACAGTACCTTACATAGTAGGCCCTCAACAATTGATATCTCTATTATCAAACAAGAGAATTTATTTTAAACCTCTTCAGGTATTTCTCAGAACAACAATGACGAGGTCCTGCTGGCATAGGATGAACAAGGGCTGAGCAGAAACCCACTGGTGCTAGGGAAACAAGAAATGGTGGGCTTTTAGAGCAGTAAATGAACAGAGTCCCATTATGACTACCTTTAAGAAACTTTCTGAATGCCTATTACATGTCAGGCGCTGTGTTTGTTACCTTCTCACCTCTCCTAAGAGGAAGAGCAGACTGCTAGACTCCAGATGTAAGGCAAAATATTTCAAAGCCAGGAATTCAGATGTTAATCCAGAACTGGCCTCAGTCAAATGGGCATAGTAACAACCTCTATTACTTTATGTTTTACATCCAGTCAACATTCCCCCTGCTCCCCTTAGTAACCACCTACTACTATCTTGCTTACACACCATGCCCTTTCCTCCCTTAATATTTGCTATCCCCATAAAAATAAAAAGTTCTTTTTCTTTCTAAATCCTACCCATCTTTCAAGACGATTTTGATACTTCCCTTTATATCTGAAATTATATATTTAATCTCAGTAACATACAATGATGCATTCAGTCATATACTTTTTTTAATATCATTTCACGTAAGTAAGTCTTGCCTCTACAGTAACACTGTACATTCCCAGTGGGCAAAGATCCGGTATTTGCTTCTTTTGTGTTCCCCACAGTGCTAACACAGTTCTGGAACAACTGTAACCATTCAACAAACACTTGTTAACTGGGTACTCTCTACAGCATCCTCCCAAAATAACAAGTACATTGTGTGCACAATCCATATTCTCTCCAATGCTAGAAGCTTATGTCAGAGAAATTTCAGTTGCTTCGACAAAGGATATAATGCAGAGCAATGTGCTGTTTGGATCCAACAGGCATATTCTGGGAGTCTGCGATTATGCTAGATTTGACCTTTACAGAATTACAGAAAGAAGTCCCTAATAAATCAAGGATAGATGCGCACACAGCCATACATAGAACATGTGGTGGGCGATCGGCTACACCCACTGCTTCTTCCATGAGAGTTGCCTGGGCTGCTGATCTGAGTATGGAGAGACCTTCCTTCTATGAGTTAATTCTTCCCTCACACTCCAAGGTGAATGTCCATCTGGAGATCTACTCAAAAAATCTTAACTGAGCAACTTAACTTGCTGCCCCAAAAATATAGCTCTCAAAAAATATAAATGATCCTTGACATATTATTTATAATTTCCTTTTCTCTGTCAAGATGCATGGCTCCAAAAGATAAGATTTAAGACGTGAACACAAAGCGACACAAGAAGAGCCAATACACTAATCTGTCCCAAGCGGGGTTCTCTTTTACTACTAATTTCTAGGCACACCGGGACTTTTCTTATTTCACAGTAACTAGTCCTGAACATAAAATTCTTCGAGAAGGTCAAAAGGCCGGGCAGAGCACGTCACGATTTTCTCTCCTCATCTTCTCGTGCTCCTCTAACCTAATCTGCACTCTCCTTTAAGGCTAATGGTCACATGAGCTTAACCAGAAAAGGAGCTAGCAGAGCCAACTGACTCATACTGCTAGGTCCTATCTTCTCTCTGCCACCAGAACAAGATTTTCCAAGAAGATGCAACGGAAGCTAGGGAGAGCCGAACCAATGCATGGGTCTCAGACTCTCAAGATCTAGCCACAACATCTGCAGGACTGAAAGAAGAGATGCAGGAGAAAAGCAAGGGATGTAGAAGACAGAGAGCACCTGCTTACCTCCTGAGTGAATCTTCCTCAGAGCTTTCCTCAGGCATATCCTGATGTAAGGCCTCCTGTGATACAGTTCCAGTTCTGCTGGACTGGGTGTAAATTCTTTCCCAGTGGCCCGTCTCCTGGTTGAAGGCCACCCCCACAGTCCTCTCCTCCTGCGGACTAGCAGAGCTGCTCAACTCCAGCCTGCTGGAGCTAGGCGTTTGGCCCTCAGTCCGCTCAAGAGGTGGCAACTGGCTGCCACTTGATGGCATGCCCTCAAAGGTACTGGAGACCTGCCAGGATGAGCTGGCCTCGCCAGAGTAGTTAGGTGTGGTTCTTTCCCAGCGGAGGGTATCATTATTGAAGGTCAGGAGATTGTGGCAAGCGCGGCAATGATTCAGGTGGCCACGGGACAGGTTGGAGTTGTTCTCACTGCTGTGTGGGGTGGGCTGGTGGGAAGGGCCTGGCCTCTCAGATTCAATGTTATTGTTGAGCATTTCCTGGGCCTGTTGGGTCTGCGGGGGTTCCCCATTCAGGCTCTGGTCCAGCTCCTGAAGCCGGTCATACTCCAAAAAGAAGCGTCTCAGGTCACATGGAAGCTCGTGGCGGATGCTGCCCGAGTTGTTTTGGCTGGAGCCATTCCCTCCGTCTGACTCAGTTGCCAACCCCGAAGCTGGAAAACCCCTCCCTTCTGTGGCTGAAGTGTACACAGATGCTTGAGAGCCACCTTCCTGCTGCCTCAGCACAGACAGCAAACTCACCGAAGAGGCACTGGTCCTGGGCGGGGGCATGGATTCCGCCTCAGAGCGGGAGTTCAGACTGAGCACTGTCCGGGTCCACTCAGATCCTGTCAGCCCGGGAGCTATTTCTCGGTGATACCTAGAAGGGTGGCTAGACAAAGGGCCTCCCAAAGAGCGACGGGTGGGACCCAGACTGAGGTTGCGGAGCGTGTTGCCGGCAGTGCTGCTCTGGACTGTACTGAAGGCAGACGGCCGGTTCAGGAGGCCCTGGTCCTGCTGCGTTGATGAGGCCTGCTCCGGGGGATGGAAGGGCTCGGTCTGTACAAAAGAAAAGGAAGGGATAGTAGCCCTGGCAGAAGCAGGGGGAACACTGTCCTGGTGTGGCAAGAGGGAAGGAACTCGAGTGCCAGAGCAGCGGCTGCAAAGGCACAGGATCCCAAGGTGCTGGCAGCACTCAGCTGTGGGGTAACTGACCCGCTGTCGGAGCCTGATGTAAGCGGAAGTCCTGGGGCGCTCCGTGGAGGGCTGAGGGGGAGGCGGTGGGGGTGAGGGGGTAGCAGAATCTTGCACTGTGCTTTGCTCTCCCACCTGGATGCCAGAGGAGCGAGAGGACAGCATGTGCAGGAAATTGTGGAGGAGAGGCGTCCGGCGAACTGGCTGTGATTGCAGAAGGGCACGCTGACGGTAGTGGGATAATTCTGTTCCATCTATGGGGATCTCTGGTTCATCATCACCCTGCAACGTGGACCAAGGTGGGGTGGAGGCAGAGCAAAGCAGTTAGGTAGAACCTCCAGGTAAATCAAAAAACGCTACTGATAATCATCCAAGGAAAATCATAGATAGGTAACAGCTCTACCTCTGAAGCACGGAGAACTGGCTTCACTCAGATTCAGAATCATCATATGGCATTAAGTTATTCACTTCCATTTAGCAACATTTCTGAATAAGTACAGCTGACAAACCAATTCTCTTACAAAAGGCATAACCATAACACAGAGGCAGTGAGGAGAAGCACCGTGTTAACCAAGCAGAGGCATGTGAATGACAATCGACACTGCCTGGTTCCGTCCAGTGAAGCGATCACGCAGGGGTTTTGGAATCGACTCCCCTGTCATGATTATGGCTGTAACTTTGAATACACAGTCTGAAGCTGGTTTTGAATCTTGACTGGAGAGAAACAGTTGGGCATTGAAAATTAACATCCAATATAATCAGAATTAAGTGCACTAGTTTAGAAAACAACCCACAGTTTAAATGGAGCTAGACCTACTGACAGACTTACCTGCTGATTAGAGGGATTAACAATTGCTGTGAGTAAGTAGTGTCCAAGAGGATCAAATCTCACCAGACTGAAAACAGAAGGAAAAAGAGACAGAGACATGCATAGAGAGATTATGTTAACCAAGAAGAGGAAGTGTGTTCAAATCTATAGTGATCATTACTGGTATTGTCAAATTACTCAGGTGTTCACTTCACTCTAGAGATTTTCGAAACTTTCAAAGAGATTAAAATAATGTCTCGATATTTCTTGTTATCTTCTCACACTTACCAGAATAAGGGAATTTGTATCACAATAATTTCAAAAAACACCTAGCTTTCCACCCCAGAAACCGCTACATTAAGTACACATTTGCTCATGTCTAAGAGCTCATCATTACGGTAAAGCACAGAACGCTCTCAGACTCTGCCACGAGTTCGTTTCTTCCCTCATATGCAGCTACACTGGCAAGAGGCATGAGTTCTGGTGGCAACAAACAATCTCGGCATCAAGTAACACAGCTGAATCTATAAGCTAGACTAGAGTAGCTTATATCCAACTCTATACCAAAAGGACCAAAGGAAAACAATGCATCAATTTTAATGCAGGCAATGCATGTTTTGATCTTGAGGGCTAAACAAATATCAACTGGTACATTTGATGCATACTTACATCTCCCTTTTCCAGTTTGATAAACGCAGATAACCAGGGATGAGCAATTAACCAACAAGCTACCTACCACTCGAACACCTTTCAGGTTTCTCAAAAAAGGGGTCTTCTTCCAAACCCAGATAGCTTTGAACCTAAAAAAAGATTCTAATGACCCCAAACTTCAGAGGCCAGAAGATGAGGCCAATAATAAATAGTTAAAATTAACAAAATGAACTGCTTCCCAGCTGAGTGGCCAGCTACTTAAAAAGTAGGAGGAGCTATAGGGATAAGAATCTTCCCTGAGCAGGGACAGCAATCTGTCTCCTGAGCGTAAATGCTCTCTGACATGCTAATGCTACACCAGGCATCACTGGTGGGCAGAGGACTCACCGGACCCGTTCCATCTCGCTAGCTGTCTTCACCACAGCGAAGGGCTCCCGTCGACTCCAGTCCCAAAAGTGGATCTCATTGGCAGTGGCAATCAGAAGAAGCTGAGCCGTGGGGTGGAAAGCCAGAGAGGCAATGGCATTGTTGCTATCTGTGAACCAGCTTTCACTGCCACCCTATGAATGAACCAATCCCAAATATTCTCAGGTTACAAGCTGCCAGCAAAATGGGATGCCAATCTCAAGAAAGATCCTTATTTAAGGTAAAATGGCTACATCAGGGCCTACTTTAAATGTCCTCTGCAAAACAATGTAGAAAATCAGAGATTGAGCAGTGTCGCCAGTTTATCAGAAAAATACTAATGTCTGCTCAGCTCTCCAAGTTTTCTACAAGCCACAAGCAATGAGCATCAGCACAGTTCTTGTTTCTGAAGCCTGGGGAAAACTCAAGTTTGGTGAGTGACATGGTGCATAACAATGCACTAGCCATTCACTAGGACAGGGAGCATGCTGCTTCGACGATCATGATCAGAGCACAGTACAATCCTTGCTATAGTACAACAAAAATCCATCCCAAACATATCTTAGAGCATGGGTGGGTGGAAGGACAGTTAACAGGGTGCTGCTCCTAGAATGGAGGCCTATGGGCTAGGATTGCTGTTAATTAGGTGGGCAATGACTACCACTTACTTGGATGTAGTGCTAAGAACCTGGCTAATCCCTCCTCCAGAGTTAAGAACCCAATGGTAAACAAGTCTGCATTTAGAACACCAAAGAAACAGGAAGTACTTACATGTAAGTCCCAAATCCTAACCTCCCCATCTAGGCAGCCAGAAGCAATAAGGCCTGAGATGGTGGGATGGAAAGTGACACACCATGGAGTGCGACGGTGTCCAATCAAAGAATGAACACACTTGCCAGTCTTCACCTCCGTAATATAGATATTATGGTTCACATGGGTGGAGGCCAACAGAGTCCTAGGGAATCAAAAGTACAAAGTCAGTGGGAAGCATACGGGAGGATAACAAACTATCGACTTTGGACAACACAGAAAACTGGTACTATTCCCCATCCCAGCATGAAAAAAAACCTCATCTTGGGCATTACAAACAACAGAAATATCCTAATCTTTAAAAGCTTCTGAATTCTCCACACTATCCCAAATGACACATATCCCCTTCAGTGACTATTTTTTCTAGCCAGAAAACTATTACACCAGTGGCCTATATTACATAGCCAAAGGACAGTAACTGAAATTTCCCAGTTTTTACCCTTGATGTTTATAGTTTTGCTTATTCCCATTATTTTTATGGTTAGAACTGTTCATAATGTTCTTTCCATTCCTGATACACTATCAAAGCTCTGTTCATACAATGCTTCCAAGAGCCTTTTGGGATCTGACTTGGAAGATCGAGTTAGGCCAAATATACAGAAAGCAATGCTATCACAAGTCTTAAGTTATAGATAAGTACTAGTTACCTGTCTGGGCTGAAGGCCAGTAAGAAGGTAGAGCGTGGACTATCTGGCAGTTCTACTCTCTGGGAAACAAACAAAAAATAGGTAAAATACATTACTTATAAACTATGGCCTACTCTATCTCAAAAGTACATGAACCTGTCTAGATTAGTATTCACAGTGTAGGTTTAAAAATTGGACATAATTATCAAGCTAAAAAATTGAGAAAGATAAATCTAAATTACCTTTAGGAAAAATGTCTAACTCTAAAAAAGATACTTTTAGCCTGTAAATTCTTCCAAATTTGCTTTTTAAAAAGCCTCCCTAGGTTAGATAGCATTATCCATTCTCCTACACAAAATTAATTACATTCCAACTCTATGTCATTAACCCAAGGCCCCATTCTACTGATACTCCAACAAACCCTACATCAAAAATAACCGTTTTTCCTACCTTGCCCTCCCATTTCATCCACCGGGTCTTATCTTCCACTAGCTCCTGCAGAAGCCGCTGAGCTCCGAAGGCCCGAGTGCCCCGTTCTCGCCCCCAGAGTATGCGGACAGCATTCTTCTCTGGAACAACCTTCATAGTGCTCAGTAGCCACTGTCACACCAGACACAGGAAGAGACGGAGCAAGTAATAGCTCCACACGCTGAAGCAGCTAAAATGAGGCCATTCAGGTCCTTGCAAGTTGTCTTCATGGAAATCTAAGGTATGAACGTCAGTGTTAAAGAACAGGTATTCTGCACTCAGAGACGCTTCCCATTGCAAATAGGATTCTAGCTCAAAGAGAGAAGTATTCTTTTCATATTTAATGACACTTTCTCAGAAAAGACCCTTCTCCCAGAACTTTTCTTCCAAAAATATTTCTTCCTTAAACTCCTCCCATATTCTCCACAGCTTACTTATTAATTAGCCTTTTAGGTAAAGAACAGACCATTCTCTAAAGCAGTTATTCTATTATTATTTTATCAGGCAGAAAGAACTTTTGCTACTAAAATAAAGGTCTAAAAACCTGTCAAAAATAAAACAACATGAGCCCTGCCCATCTGTGCCATGCTGCTTCCCAAGTCCCTGGCACCCCTCCTTATCACTTGGGCAGCCTCCAAACTAAAGGTCAAGAAACAGATTTTAAAAGGCTATTACTTGAGGTACGGTTCTTCCGTAGCAGCTTCCATTCTATCTCCTACCTAAAAGCAAGTGCATAAGGACTACTCTTGAAGTACCTTTCCCACTTTCTTTTTCTCTTCTCTACTAAAGTTCCAGAGTGGAGAATAAAAGAGGAAAGAGAAAAAAAAAATGTCAGTTCCTTTTCCTCATCCACCACAACCCCTACGGGCATAAAATTGTCACAAAATAAACAAAAATTTGACTAAAATGTCAACTAGCAGCAAAATATATATATGTGCAAAAATTAAATTGTGGCTCCTCTATGCAGTGGAATATGCAGTCCAATAAAATGGCATTTCAAAAGAATATATATGATATTCGTTGCAGCAGTTTCTTTATTATGAAAAATTTCAAATATACAGAAAATTTTTAAAACAGTAGAATAAACATACACTATTCGCCATTCAGACTCAAGAAGTGTTAGCCGTGGCTGGTGTTGCTCAGTGGATTGAGCACTGGCCTGCGAACCAAAAAGTCATTGGTTGAATTCCCAACCAGGGCACATGCCTGTGTTGAGGGCCAGGTCCTCGGTTGCGGGTGTGTGAGAGGCAACCAATTGATGTATCTCTCATACATCAATGTTTCTCTCCCTCTCCTTTTCCGCCTTCCCTCTCTCTAAAATATAAATAAATAGTCTTTAAAAATACTGTTACTATTTTGTCAAATTTGCTTTATCCATATCTATGAAGAGATATGGCTATATATGTGTTTGTTGTTTTTCATTTTTGTCTGAACCATTTCAGCAGGCATCAAGACACTCTAACCCTATATACCCCACTATGTATCTCCTAGGAATAAGGACATGTAGCTTCATAAGCAAGAAAAATATTGGACTGGCCAAAAAGTTTGTTTAGTTTTTTCCGTATGATAGCTCTCGTAGAGTTTAGTTGCCTTTAACTTCATTTGAAACAATTTTGTTAGACTGTATTGTGACAGCTGTTATATCATCATGAGTTTTTAAAAAACATCAAAATTGGTGAATTTTTGTGCAGCCATTTTAAAACTAAAGATGGAAGAAGACATGAAACATTTTCAGCGTATTATGCTTTATTATTTCAAGAAAGGTAAAAACAACTGAAACGCAAAAAGAGATTTGTGCTGTGTATGGAGAAGGTGCTGTGTGTGACTTGACCAAACATGTCAAAAGTGGTTTGCGAAGTTTCTTGGTACTACTGACATTCTGGCCAAATAATTCTTTGCTGTGGGGCTGTCTTTTGCATTGGAAGATGTTTAGTAGCACCCCTGGCCTCTACCCACTAGAAGCCAATAGCAGGAGATAGCCAACATACTCAAAATATCCAAATCAATAAAGTTATTGGTGAAAATGAAACACGTGTCTTTTATTTTATGGAAAAATACTAAATGGACCTTTTGGCCAACCCAATACCCTTGCCGCACCAATTATCTAATACTTGGACCTCACTCAAATTTCCCCAACTGTCTAAAAAAAAAGTCTCTAGTAAGTTTGCATTTTTTTTATTAATACAGAATTAAATCAAGACTCAAGCAAAAAAGTTGGATACCATGTATCTTTAGTCTCTTTCATTCTAGAATGGCCTTAAGTGTTATTTTGGTTGGTTTGTTTCTTTTATTTATTTACAACACAAGATTTTTAAAAAGACGGGGATAGCTGACTTGCAGAATGTCTAACAACCTAGTTTTGCCTCACTGTTTCTTCACAGTGCCATTTAGCTTGTTTTTTTATCCCTCATATTTCCCATAAACTGAAGGTTAGGTCTACAACACTGATTAAATTTAGGTTAAGTGTTTTTTGGAGAGAATGCTTCATAGGTGATGCTATCTATGTACCTCCTGATGTAATAAATCGGGTGACCCATTTTCAGACTGCCCCACTTAGTTGGACTTGATAACTTATGTGATCACTTGGCACGACATGATCACTTGTTGAATCTGTAGCAGCCAGAGAGAGCTCTCTTTATAAAGGTATATTTCTCCCTTTACAATTAGTAATCTGTGGCTAACATCTGGCACCATATGAATGCCCTATTCCTCCTTAACCTTTTGCTTAATGGTTTAGCACTCACTAATGCTTCTTTCTTGAACTGTTTCATTTGGGAGCAGAAAAATGTTAGATTCTCTAATGTCATCATTGTTTTTACATGAATTAGCTTGCATTCTGGAAAGAACTATCCCTTAATCACTGAAACAGGGTAAATGCTTAATTTTTTGCCTTTAATTACTACTTCTGCCATTACAAATTACTTATTGTTTGTAAGAGCAAAAACTGGGGACAACTCAAGTATCCATCAAAAAGGACTAGATGGCTAATCTACATAAGGAGGATTCTCTGGGTACTGACAACAGGAGAGTCCCCAAAATACACTGATAAGAGAAGGAAAAATGTAAGTACAGAACAATATATATTATAATGCTACCTTTAAAACAATTTTTTTTGTAAACTTACTTTTAACATTTTATTTATTTTTAGAGAGAGGAGAAGAGAGGGAGAAAAAGAGTAAGAGAAACATCACTGATCGGTTGCCTCTTGTACGCACCCCAACTAGGGACCGGACCGACAACCCAGGCATGTGCCCTGACCAGGAATTGAACTAGCAACCCTTTGCTTTGCAGGATGATGCCCAACCAAGTCACACCAGTCAGGGCAGTAATGCTATCTTTCGAGCAAGAGGAGCAATTAACAGTCACTTATTAGGGGCTGAGGGAACAAAGTGAATGGAGAGGGAAATGGAAGCAAGACTTTCATTTTGCTTGTTTTATGTCATTTTTAATTTTTGAAATTTATTACCTATTAAAAATTTACTTTTGAAATATTTAATGATGTGAGAAAATACGTTAATTGAAAAAATCAGAATACAAAATTTTATACACAATATGATCCCCATTTGATTTTAAAAAAGATCTTGGAGCCCCAGCTGGTGTGGTTCAGTGCATTGAGTACCGGCCTGCAAACCAAAGGATCGCCAGTTCGAGTCCCAGTCAGGGCACATGCCTGGGTTGCAGGCCAAGTCTCCTACTGGGGGCATGTGAGAGGCAACCAATCAATGCTTCTCTCCCTTTCTTTCTCCCTCCTCTCTCCCCTGTCTAAAAATAAATAAATAAAGTCTTAAAAAAAACAAAAATAAAAAAAGATCTTGAAGAATAATGATACAAAAGAAATGTAAACAAATACTAACCATGGTTATCTCTGGATTGGTGGGACTACAGGTGATTTAATAATTAGAAAAGGCAGTGTTCTTACTTTATAAATTTAAGAAGTAATAAATACTTATTGTAAACAGTCAGATAAGAAATTGGCTCTTTACATTTCATGAAAGGCTTCAATCTAAAGAGTACACAACTAGATGCATCCAAATACAGACAGATGGAAGAATGTTTATAGCTTCTGTTGAAAGGAACTTCTACCTGAAATATTAAAATGTAAAAAATCAGAAAGAATCTATGGAAAGACACAACTCCAAGTTCCTAGTTACATGCAGCACACAATTCCCTGAAGAGTGACAAAGGAAGAAACTCTAGCCTGTATCCTCATGATATAAGTAAGTACACACTGAAAATGTCAACATGCTGTAATAAACCACGGATGAACTAACTGGAAGGAAAGAATCCCCTTGATGACCCTGACACTTCATGGTTTAAAACCAAAAGTCTAGAAGTGAAACTGTCTCATAGCTTACTAACCAGAAAGGTGCAGAAGTACAGTTCACATTCGTTCACCTTCACCCTTTACTGAGTCTGTAATTCTTTTTGAGCCTATAATTCTTTAACCTAATAGAGAGAATTTCAGAAGAAATTAGGTTTTTTAAAAAAGATTTTATTTATTTACTTACTGTTAGAGAGAGGAAAGGGAGGAAGAAAGAGAGGGAGAGAAACAATCGATCTCCTCTCCCATGCCTCCAACTGGGGACCTGGCCAACAACCCAGGCATGTGCCCTGACCGGGAATCAAACCCATGACCTTTCAGTTCACAGGCCAGCACTCAATCCACCAAGCCACACCAGCCAGGGCCAGAAGAAATTAAGTTTTAAGGGTCCCTTGCCTATAAGTACAACATAAAAGTACTTTCAAAGAAATACATTTAAACCATTTATAATCTTATAACATGTGAAAAATGCAGCAGCCTAATTCCTAAAAACGAAAAAATCTGACCTCTAACCTGATGTAATTCAAAAGGAAGAAGAAAATATAGGTCAAACACCGCATGATTCAGAAAACTGTGATGCAACCTGGAGTTACTACAGGTATCAGGAGGAAGAAGAAAGAGCTGCTATAAATACTGGTTATCAAGAAAATTAAAACAACTAAAGTTCAGGATTACCGAAGAGCCTGTCTATCAATTCCCAGGGACATAAACACACTGAAAGTTCAAACAAGATAAAGTATGACTGATGGCAAGAAGTCAAAGAGACTAAAACAACTGCACAGTTTTCCTTTGGTCTGAAGAAAAATATTTGCTTGTATTTCTTTAAAAGGATATGGGACTTCTCTGCTGATACACTCTTTATAGCCACATGAGAAGAATGTTTACTTAGTTCTCTATAAAGAACAAAAGGAGCTAAATCAAACCGAAGTAAGACTAACTGTAGCTGAGGAGGAAGTGCCAGTCAAGTGTGTTTTTCATTCTTCTTTTTAAAAAGGAGGAAGAAACAAAATTTCCCAATTTGTCCCTTAAACCAGACTGAAACAAAGGGTACCAAGAAGAGTCTTTGTGAAGCCACTACACAGTCCCCAGAATCAATTCTTCATCACCAGAAGCCTCAGGCAAGTAGAACCAAAAGGACACAGCTGGGATATACAGGGTGGGGCAAAAGTAGGTTTACAATTGTTTGTATGAAAATAATACAATAATTAATAAATACTACAAGAATAAACTCTGTTTTGCGTACTCACAACTGTAAACCTACTTTTGCCCCACCGTGTATACGTAACACAAATGCCATGCCAAGATTCTACCCCATTTCCACTCCACTGCCCATAACATGACTGATCACTTTACAAAGCTAGGAAGAGCCCTGGCTGGTGTGGCTCAGTGCACTGAGCTTCAGCCTGCAAACCAAGGGGTCGCTGGTTCTATTTCCCAGTCAGGGCACATGCCTGGGTTGCAGGCCAGGTCCCCAGTAGGGGGCGCGTGAGAAGCAACCACATATTGATGTTTCCCTCTCTTTCTCCCTCCCTTCCCCTCTGTCTAAAAATAAAATAAATAAAATCTTTATAAAGCTAGAAAGATAAACCACCTTTGAAAATTTCCTCTGCTTAATTCCAGGACATAATTGTACTGGGTTGGTCAAAAAGTCCATATGGTTTTTTCCATAAAATAAAGGGAACATTTTTCATTTTCACCAATAACTGTATTGATTTGGATATTTTGGGTGTGTAAGCTATCTCCCCCATGGTATAACGTTGACTGATTTCAATTAATGTCTCAATTTGATCGCTATCATTTCAACTGGTCTCCCTGACCATGGAGTATTGTCCAGCGAGAAATCTCCAGCACGAAACTTCACAAACCACATTTGGCATATACGATCGGTCACAGCACCTTCTCTGTACACTGCACAAATCTTTTTTGCATTTCAGTGTGCTTTTACCTTTCCTGAAATAATATAGCATTTAATATGCTAAAAATAGTGTATTTTCTTCCATTTTCAATATTAATGTGGCTATACAAAAATTCACCAGTTTTGATGTATTTTTTTAAGTGCACACTGTCACAATACAATCTCACAAAACTGTTTTGAATGAAGTTATAGACAACTAAGTGACTAGAGCCATCTTACAGGAAAAAACAAACTTTTTGGCCAACCCAATATTTATAATTACTAATTTACTAATAAAAAAATCACCTAGCGAGTATGCCACAACTGGTTGGGAACTAAAAGTTGGATTTACAGTTTCTCTTTGCAATTAGGTCATCTTATGCCAGCAGTTTTGCTTCACCTTCTAGCTATGTGACTTCGGACGAGTGACTTAACTTCTTTGAGACTTAGTTTCCTCCTGCATAAAACAGGAATTGCAATATCTGCTTTATCAGATTGTTGTGAGGCTCCAACAAAAGGAGTTGTGGAGCTGTTAACACCCTCGCTGTTACTGTTGTCATTAGTATTCAGTCCTCTTTGGGGTTCACTATGGTTTCCCTCACCAAACAATAAAACCCCAGAGACCCAATGTGCCACAAATTCCTAAGAATAGCAGATTTTGAAGAAACATTTCAAAGGTTGTTACCAGACAACAAAATAAAATGTACTCAAGGAAATAATTTATATGACAAAATAATCAAACGATAGTTGAACAACCTGTGCATAAGTAAAGCAAATTAAAAAACAGAACCAGGCCCTGGCTGGGTTGCTCACTTGGTTGGAGCATTGTCTCAATACGCCAAGGTTGTGGGTTTGAACTCTGGTCAGGGAACATACAAGAAGCAATCAATGAATGTAAGTGGAACAACAAATCAATGTCTATCTGTCTCTCTCTCTCTTTCTCTCCCTGCCACCAACCCTTCCTCCCTCTCTCCCTCTCTCCCTCTCCCTCTCTCAAATAAATAAATATATAAATAAATATAAAAAATAAAATTAAAAAAAAGAACCAACAACTTGCAGCTGTATCTGCAACCTGGCTAATTCAGACCCCAAATCTTTCCTTCCGATAGCATTCCAGGGTATGAATCAGGCAACTATTAGACCTAGAAGAGAGCTCATGGAGTGCAATCGCCTCATTTATCAGAGTAACTGCATCTCTTCCCACTTCACTATGCCCCTGTGGGTAAAGTCTAAGTAAGAGTTGAATCAGCTATGTGATACAAACATATACTCTATGATATACTGGATTCAACTCAAGGTTAACTCTTTAAAAGAAAAAATAATCATTTATACACTAAATCTTGGATCACTTGTGTAAGTAAATTTCTCCCAGAAATTTTACTTACACAACTGGATAATTAACTACAAAATTTCAGGCCTTTCACTGGAGGCCTAAAAGTGATCTAGAACTCTTTGGAAACTAAACGTGGATGGAAACAGACATGGTTTCTACAATTATCAGCTTTGTTTTCATTAACAGGACTTCCTGTAAGGCATTTCAGGGCACTTCAAAAGACAGCCTATAGGATCCAAGTCCAAAATGTGAGCACCCAGCCAGCAACCATGCCTGCCTCTATACAGCTCCTACCTGACTCCTAGACTAGACTAAACTTAAAGAGGGGCAGGGCATTTGGGCAAAGCATCAAAAATCAGGTAACACATTCTGAAGCCAAACACACCTGGAAGCAGAATAACTTCAACTAGTATCCGAACTGTGTCTCTTCTTGAGCAGACTACTAGGGAATATCCTAAATATGCCGCAGTGCTAACTTTGGTTAAATCTATTAAGGAAATTTTAAGTAATGTTTACTTTTTTATCCATAATTTGTAAATAAGAAACAGAATCGTGGTAGATGGGCCCTGTAATCTGACTGGTTTGATTAAATCCCAACTGTCATCTCTTTCAAGATTTTATTTATATTTATTTTTAGAGAGAGGGGAGGGAGAAAGAGAGACACACCGAGAGAGAAACATCGCCTCTCGTATGCCCCCAGCCACGGACCTGGTCTGTAACCCAGGCATGTGCCCTGACCAGGACCTGAAACAGTGACCACTCGGTATGCGGGATGACGCCCAACCAAGCCACACTGGCCAGGGCAGTTAGTTACTTAACCTCTTGTACTTCACGTTCTTCATCTATAAAATGTAACTACAGTAGATTCCCGTTATCCACAAGGATACATCCCAACACCCGCCCCCCGACAGTAGATGCCTAAAATCACAGATAATACCAAACCCTATGTATGTTTTTTCCTATACCTACATTCCTATGATAGAGTTTAATTTATAAATTAGGCACAGTCAGAGATTAACAATAGCTAATATAATATAAAGCAATTATAACAATATACTGTGATAAAAGTTATATAATATGGTCTCTCTCTCAAAATAGCTTATTGAGCTGCACTCACCCTTCTTCTTGTGATGATGTGAGGTGATACAAAGTCTACTCTACCTGGTGAGATGATACAATATCTAAGTAATAAGATGAAGTGAGATGGAATTTTCCATTTAATATTTTTGGACTGCAGTTAAACATGGGCAACTGAATCCTCAGAAAGCAAAAGTGAGGATAAGAGGGGGGCCATTGTACAGATAGTATGTATATGACAGGGCTACCACGAGGATTAGAAATTCATTATTTATTAATTACAATGCTTGTACTAGAACGACTTCATTCTGTAATGAGGAATTAAAATGGCAATAAGAAAAAAACAAAACATTTTAGGGCTCAAAGTCCTGTAAACAACCTGACAAGTTAAATTTAAGGCAAATTCTTCTAGGCAAATTGACTGTCCACTATAGGGATTGCCAAACCACTTCATATAAAGGACATTACCATTGTCACTTATTAAAAAGAAAAAGAAAAAGAAACCATGAGCCAATGCTTAAGATAATAACTACCACTTTCATAATGCTTATATATTTCATAGTGCTGCACCCTCTACTGCATTTATGTTCACAATTACAAATACTCTAAAATACAAGTGGTCTCTCTACCAAGAAAGTCAGGCTAAGAGGTAATAATGAATCCAGTACCTGATGCAAAGATTGTCAGCCCAAATTGACTAAGATAAGTAGCAATGTAATCTCTTTTCTTTTCCTCATATCCACTACCACCCCCAATGTTTTTTATATATAAACTCAAAATGAGAAAGAACTCTACACAGTGTATCACAAATAGGTTAACAACTTTACAAAATGCTTTAAGGATACAAAACTAAATAAATTCTAATTACTATTTTAAAATAAAGCAGAAGAAGGCCCTGGCTGGTGTGGTTCAGTGAACTGAGTGCTGGCCTGCAAACTGAAGGGTTGCCGGTTCAATTCCCAGTCAGGGCATATGCCTGGGTTGCGGTCTGGGTCCCTGGTTGAAGGCGCAGGAGAGGCAACTGACTGATGTTTCTCTTCCTCTCTTTCTCTCTCCTTTCCCCTCTCTCTAAAAAATAAATAAAATTAATTAAAAATAAATAAAGTGGAAGAAAAAGCATCAACTTTTCTGCTATAGATTTTGCTTATTCGGGGGCTTTCTAAAGTAACTTACAGTGACAGTAACGTCCAAAACACAAGAAAGACTGTACTCAGAAACAAAGAATGATAAAAACTAGAAGTAGAAAGTCATACACCCCAAATTTGAGACCAACAACCTCCCTTACTCCCACTTGCCTCAGAAGAGTGAAGAAAAAAGAAATGACGTTTTATCTGCAAGCCGTTCTGGAGGAAACAGTGTGCTGAGAACACAAGAATCCCTGAAAACTCAAGGAAGAACGAGGAAATCACTGAACCCAAAGGAAAATGAAGCTTAAGTTTTGAGTCCCAAGCTATAATATAAAGTTAAAAAGAACAGGAAGCTACTCTTAAGTGCACAAAACTGGCAAGAGACTGTCTATTAGCAAACAAAGAAAAAAGCCAGCTTTTGGGAAAAAAATAATTATTTGAAAAAAGACAGCTTCTGATGGAAGAAAATTCAGAGGCAAAAACTGTTTAACCCCAGAAATGGGAACTGACCCCAGTTGCCTCAGGCAAACAGGCCTAATGACAGTTTTGCAACAACATACCTTTCATCCACCAATAGTATTAAGGCTGAAGTAAAGCCGAATCACAGAGGATCACATCGTTCTGTTTTCTAGTCTTGAGGTGAAAAAGAGAATCCAACTCCCCTCCCTGGAGCACCCACATTGCTCCCAGCCTTCTTGGAAACCCCAGGAGCCACAGCAACAGCATTTTAAAAAGCTATGAAAACATTAACCTAGGAACCCTCACAAGCCCCAGGACAGATGAGATTACTCACCAGACCAATAAAAATAAAACCTGGAAAAGGCTAAGAAATTCACCTAGGTTTGTAAGATGGGCCAGTCGCCAAAGCAGGATTTGAATTCAGGCTTTTCCTTCCGATACTATCAGAGCTTGACTCCCAGTCCTTGGCTCGGCAGATACTGTGTTCAGTGTTCTGCGACGCTAGAGTCAGCCCAGGTCAGGTTCTTGGCTGACTAGAAGAGGGAAAGGAAAAATTTCCCTGAAGGCTTCAGGAAAAGAAGTCAAATTATTAAGTGCAGAGCTTCTATGCTAAAAGGTCCAGATGCCCCTCCACCTTGCCAATCACATTTCTCAGCCAATCAAAATAAGACACTGGATTTAAGATTCTAGTCACTTTAAGCTCTGATTAGAAGGTGAATTCCATTTCCACAACTTTCCAGATAAAAAACACTTAAGGGCACAAGAAAGGGTGCAAAAGCAATGAGAGAACAGCCAGTGTTTATTGAACATCTACTATGTACTCAGCACTATTCTAGGTACTGAGGATATCACAGTAAACAAGAACATTCCTGCCCTCAAGAAGCTTATGTGATTATATATGTAATTAAAAATTGATGATACTTTCAAGTATTGATAAATACCAGGAAGAAAATGCAAAGTAATGTTTTGGAGGAAGCAGATTAAAGAGAGAAAACCAATAGTTTAGAATTACTTCCTATTTTTTATGACTATGAGCCTGAGGAAATATGAATAACCCAGGAGAAAGTTCAAAATATTTTCATACAAATTAATACAATAAATATAATCCAACATTACTCCCTATTTTAAAATAATTACACATAAATTAAATTTGAAATAGCGTTCAAAGAAAATATCTTTACCTCAAATATAGCAACAATCTTAAAGCCCTGTAAGTACATGACAGGAAAATCCCAATATTTATCCAATTATCAGCCAAATGATATAAAGTAGCAGAATATAACACATTTTTAAATACTTGTAACATTCATTGAACATTTGCTACTCACTTGCAGTGCTAAGCACTTTCCCACACAATGTATCATTTATTTCTCACAATAACATATTAGAATAGGTACTATCATTATCCCCATTTCATAAATCACAAAACTGAGGTTTAGAAAAATTAAATGATTTGCCCACATGGAGGAGAGTTTCAAAATCAAATCAGTTACCAAAGTGCATGGTCTAACCACTTCACTATAGTGCTTCTATAAAACAGGCATTAAACCTCAGATACAGAAAAAAAATTTTTTCATGTCCTCACACCTAGGTCATAATTATAGTTGATTCAGGAGACACAGAGAGAGGTAATGAATACATCCAGATGAATCAGAGTCAGAACACAATGATTCATGCTATAACCTCAGGGAAATTCCATGTTATCCATGCCTCAACCTACCTATGTATAAAGGAGTTAACTTCACCAGAGCTAACTATTACTTGCCTCCTAGTGGGTTTTGAATATTAATATGTGTAATGTATACACAAATCATGAGATGAAAGAGACAAGCAAAATCACAGTGCTATTAATGCTTTGAAGACAGAGCAAAGCACCAGAAATCAAGGTAAATAAGTTATGTACACAAAGAACACAGCCCTGGCTGGCATGGCTCAGTGGATTGGAGTGTTAGCCTGCAAACCAAAAAGGTCGCTGGTTCAATTCCCAGTGACAGCACATGCCTGGGTTGCAGGCCAGGTCCCCAGCAGAGGGTGTGCAGGAGGCAATCAGCTGATGTTTCTCTCTTTCTCTCCCCCCGACCCTGCCCTCTCTAAAAATAAATAAACAAATAAAATCTAAAAAATAAAAAAGAATGTAGGGTTTGAGCCCTGACCAGTGTGGCTCAGTAGGTTGGGCACCATCTTGTAGGTAACTGGTTAGGTTTCTGGTCAGGGAACACGCCTGGATTGTGGGACAAAAAAAAATTACATTCACATAAAAATATGTACACTAATGTTCACAACAGCTTTATTCATAATAGCCAAGAACTGGAAAAAAACTCAGGAGTTCCTCAATGAACAAATGAGTAAACAAACTGTGGTGCATCCAAACCTTAAAATACTACTTAGCAATTAAAAAGAAATGAACTATTAGCACTCTCCCTCCCAGGAGCATGCCCACACCCTTCTACCCTCTCAGGTGGGCACCGCCTAAACTCTAAGGGTACCCTCGAGAATAGCAACCTGGGTAGCAATGGGCAGTGGCAGCTCATCCCGGGCTAACCCCCTGAACCTGTCTCCAAGGCCCCCTTTTCTCAGACTTTCCAGTGAGCCAAAGCAGCCCTGCCTAGGCTCTCCTGTTGCTTCTTTTATTATAGGGCCTTCCTTGTTTCACTGTCTCCATCTTTAATAAATGTACCCTCAAAATCAAAAAAAGGAACTACTGATATGTGCAACCTGGATAAATCTCCAGGGATTTTTGCTGAGTGAAAAAGGCCAATCCAGAAAGTTACTTACTATATGATTCTATTTACATAACATTCTTCAAATAACAAAGGGAGATGGATCAGTGATTGCCAGGGACTACAAATAGGACTGGGGAGGGGTAGATAAGCCACCTTTCACAGTACATATTTTTCCTTGATTCTCTGCACAAAGCTTTATTACAACTTTATCCACCACACTGTAAGATCTTTATGATTTGGAGATGGGCGTGACTACGAAAAGGCACCAGGAGATTAGTATGTAGTGATGTTCTGTATCTTGACTGTATCAATGGCAATACCCCAGTTGTGACAGTGTATTACAGATTTATAAAATGTTATGATTGGGGGAAACTGGGTAAATGGCACACAGGATCTCTCTTCTTGGCAGCTATATATAAATCTACAATTAATTTTTAAGAAATAGGTAACACGTACTCCTTATAACAAGTAAAACAACAGTCGGTGGTCAATCTCCCTCCCAACCCCTCCTATTTTTGACCTCTTGAGATAAACATGCAACTCACTGCTCATATAAACATGCAGGCATGTAATAGTTTTTGTTTCCTGTATCAAAATGGGAACACACATACTATATATGACCCTGCAGCCTACCTTCTTCATTTATTGTCACTATATCATAGACATCTAAAAAAAAATCTTTGAGCATAAAGCAGGATGAGAAGCATAGAAAATTTTCTGACTGGGGCAAATCTAACAAATGTTTACCACCCTAATGTACAATCCTGAGTCAGCAGCATTCAGTTGGAGTAAAAGAGAAACTCTGTAATACAGAAGTAACATTCTAAAGAGAGCTGCAAAATAAAAATAAAAACAAGGTCTTCAGCAACTATTCTAGGATCCCATTCTCCTCCATCGCTCCTCCATGAAACTATCCTGTGGGCCCATAAAGGAAGAAATGCTAAATGATTTCTTTTCAGTAGAAAATTGCAAGAAGAGAGAGTAGCCCCACATACTCAAGCCACAGCAAACAAACCTCTGTGAAAATAAATTCCTCCTTCAAGCAAAATGTATTATTGATCATTTTTAAAATATCCATTTGTAGTAACAGCTACTACCACTATTAAGTCCTAAGTTCTCTAAAACCCCCTCCTACCCTACTCCCATTTAACAAACAAACCTGGCCCAATGTGAAATTACTTGCCCATGATCAAACAGCCAGTAAGTGGTAAAGTCGGAGTTCAAAGCTATAAAACTAATGGTTTTTCTACTTTACCAGGTTTTTCTATGTTATTCCATGCCAACAGAAGAGATTCAATAAACTTAACAAGTATATTTAGGTAGAAGTAATTTTCTAAATATTTCTGCTGACTTTGATTCATTTCTTTTTCCATGTATCATACTTGGCAGGGGGTGGGGACTATACTCTGTGTCAAACCCTATGGTAGGTGGCAAGGTCAAAGAGATGAGGGGGAAAAAAAAAACCAAGCAAAATTTAAACAAACAGCAAAGGTCTTCGACTTTCAGTCTAGCGCAGATACAATACCTTATGACTCTAGCTGCCATACTGAAAAGTGGTGAGTGTTATCTTCAAGGAAGCACAAAAGTACTATGGGTTTGAAGAATCCAACTATCCTCCCAAAAGCAAAAGATAATCTCTCACATTAGCTTCCTTACAACTGTTCTTAGTTTCAATTCTGCTGATATTCTTTTTAATTTTTTAAATCCTCAACCAATGTTACATTTATTGATTTTTGAGAGAGATGAAGGGGGAGAGGAAGAGAGAACATCACTGTGAAAGAGAAGCATCAATCAGTTTCCTATAGGTTCCCAACCAAGGATTGAACCTATAGGTATGTGCCCTGACTGGGAATCAAACCTAAAACCTTTCGGTGTACTAGACAGTGCTCCAACCAACTGAGCCACCTAGCCAGGGCAATTTTTTTTTTAATTTTTTATTAATTTTAGAGAGAGAGAAGAAGGGAGAGAAGGGCGGGTGGGGGAAGAGACAGACATACAAGACATCAATTTGTTACTTCACCCATTCACACAGATTCACTGGTTGATTCTCATATGTGCCCTGACTAGGGATTGAACCTGCAACCTTGGTGTATTGAGACAATGTTCTAACCAACTGAGCTACCCAGCAAGGCTCTGCACTGATATTCTACAAGTAACATATTTCCCTTCTTGATCCCCGAGCTAAAGGTCTACAATTTCCTTCTAAACAAAACACTGCCCTGGCCCTGGCTGGTGTGGCTCAGTGGATTGAGTGCCAGCCTGCAAACCAAAGGGTCGCTGGTTTGATTCCCAGTCAGGGCACATGCCTGGGTCTCAGGCCAGTTCCCCAGTAAGGGGTGCATGAGAGGCACCCACACATTGATGTTTCTCTCCTTCTCTTTCTCCCTCCTTTCCCCTCTCTCTAAAAATAAATAAGTAAAATCTTAAAAAACGGAAACAAATAAACAAAAAACACACTGCCCTGGACACATTCAGTAAGTATGAACAAGAGCTTGCCAGCTCAAAACAGGATAAAGCTCCTTCTCCAAAAATAATACTGTGATTTTTTTTTTTTGAAATTTTGGCAATGAAATTACAGTACCTTAATGTTTTTGGTCAAAATCATAGATGTACAGAATTAAAAGTAACTTAGGTATCATTTTGAACATAAGATATTAAAAAGCTAAATTCACCTATCCATTGTTATAAGACTCATTAAGGGCAGTTCTGAGACAAAAGCCCGGGTCTCTCAGCTCATTGTATGGGGTTCCTTTCCACAGCTGCTTCTTTCAAAGTCCAAAGAAAATAAATTTAATGAAATTCAAGTTTTCTCGTTTCATCAAAGACAGGTGGATCCATGAATAATCATTCACAATTTAAAGACCAACTTTAAAGTACAGTTTGAAGAGTAACTATCAAAAACAAACACGCTAAGCCCCCATCATGGGTACGGGCTGCCTATCCTTGATATGGCAAAAGCTCTTCAGGCATTTGGGAGCAGGATCCCTCCCCATCTAGGGAGGAAAATGTCAATACACTAAAGAACTGCCATCAATATCATCATCTTAGCAATAATTAGTATTTGGGGGGTATCTACTATGAGCCAGGCATTTTACATGTTATTTCTGATCCTTACCACTCTTCAAAGATAGGTGTTATCACCCCATTGTGTATTTGTGCACACCAGGTTTAAAGAAGTATCTCCAGATATGACAGCTACCAAGGGAGGGGCTAAAAATCCAACTCTCAAGTCCATGCTCTTTTCCCACTATCCTACTTTCCCTAAGGACAGAACAGCTGCACTTGCCCATGTGGTTGTGACATCAGGCCACTTCAAAATTTGACACAACTTCTTGATTGGCAGTTATATAATTTAGCCATTTTTTTTCAATATTCAGGTTGTTTTAACTAATTTTCTTTCATGATTCCTCGGCAGTCTTCCAGGATTTTTTTTTCTTTTTTTCTCTTTAAGAAGCAAAACGCTTTTTCCAAGTGAAATCTTATGTGAAAATACTAGAATACAAAACAGATCAAAATTGAGCTGCTCTGATTTAAGCAGAGTGGTAAGACAAAAACTCTTCCTTATTCTCACAGCCATCCCTTCACATCTCCAAAGAACACAATTTGAAAAAACACTAGCTTGAAACAGAAGACTGCCTTTTCCATCTCAGATTTGCCATTCACCATTTATATAACCTTTGGCAAGAAAAGGTTTTAGTCCTTTACAAGAGATAACCACCATCCACTTTATAGGTTTGTAATTAGTATTACATGGAGGAACAAATATAAAATTTCCAGTACATGGAAAATATTCAAAAGTTGACTCCCCTCTCTCTTACTCTGCAAAGATAACAGTTGTTGCCAATTCAAGAAAGCTCAGTACAGTCACTGATGGGGTAGCTAAGTTCTTTAGGGTGTCATCCCAATACACCAAAGTTATGGGTTTGATCCCTGGTCAAGGCACACAAAAGAAGCAACCAAATGAATGCATAAATAAGTGGAACAACAAAATCAATGTTTATTTCACCCTCTCCCCCTTCCTATCTCTCTAAAATCAATAAAGCTGGGAACTTAACACTGCATTTAATGAATACTTTTACATTCACGTTCTGCAACAGAATCTAATGTTCATTTGCTCACCTTCTGGGCTTCTACTTCTCCAGGCACCACAAACCAAAAATACGTTTATGTTACATGCAGCTTCATCCAAGTAATTTTAACCTGGCACTTCCTAAACTAGTAATAAAGAATCTATTACCTTAACCTGTTATTGATAATGTGTTCCTATTTCTACATGTATAATAGGAGCCCAAATTAATTTTTACGGGGAGTCTCAGTCTAAATCAAAGCCCAGCCAACAACTCCCAAATCACATACTCTACAGAAGCCACAGATGTTGACTTTGATTCCCCATGTTTTAGAAAGAAAATCGTAACAAAAATACATCATACAAAAAATACAATTAAAATTAAAAACACATCATACAGCCATGAAAACTCATTTACCATAAAGAACACATTCCTAATGTGTTTTTTTGGGGGAGGCATATTTTATTGAGTATGCTATTACAGTTGTCCCATTTTCCCCTCCTATATCCCCTCCACCCTACACCCCATTTCATCATC
Organism: Mormoops blainvillei; assembly: GCA_004026545.1. Taxonomy (NCBI): domain Eukaryota; kingdom Metazoa; phylum Chordata; class Mammalia; order Chiroptera; family Mormoopidae; genus Mormoops; species Mormoops blainvillei. The sequence continues at coordinate 129,586 of PVJD01002290.1, forward strand.
CCCACACCTCTTAGTCTATGTCCATAGGTTGCACACACCAGTTCTTTGGCTTCTTAATTTCCCACACTACTCCCAGCTTCCCCCTGACCACTTTGTTTTTTGTTTGTTTTTGGTCAACATTTTCCCCCCACCACTTTCCCCAGCCCCACCCATCCCCACCTCCCATCCTCAATCCTTCCCCCCGTAATGTGTTCTTCATCATAAAGAACACATTCCTGATGTGTTCTTCCTGGCATAAGATTTAGAATGTTAATATTCTATTCTACCAGAAGACCTTGGGCAATTCACCTAGTCACTACTGGTTATTTCTTCACAAGGAAAATGAAAATACATTCATTAAAATGCCAGAAATACTGTTTTGATTAACTATCAAAGAACTATGTTCTGGGGTTACCAAGGACATCAGCAAGTCATCTTTGTTACCTCTCTCATTTCTCAACAAGCCCAAACCCAAATCATCCTAGAAAGATAGTTTCTAAGTCTTAGGGGAAGATAATTTCACAACCTCCCTTAGTAACATTCCAGCATCTTATAATCAGGAAGTTCTTTCTAATTTGTAATCTATATCCCTTCTGTTGCAATTAAAACATATTCCCTCTTGTCTTGTCCTCTATGGAATGAGAACATCTGCTTAACAGCACCTGAACAATATCTTTTCGAGACATTATAAAATATAGGAAGCCCATTTCAAACAGCTTCATGTAAATGCAACATGTCTTTAAATGGGTCACCTTAGACAAAGAACATGATTAAGTCTTAAACTCCCAGTTCTATCACTGACTTGCTCTGAAGATGATGCAGATGTTGTTCCTCAATTATACCATCAGGAAAATGCATGTAACAAAACCAGTATGTTAAAAGATCAGAATTCCTCAAAAAATTAAACGTACAGGAAAGAGATTCTCAATCCCAATCTAAACCCAGCCAACAACTCTCAAATCACATACACTCTATGGCCCTCCAATTCCACTCATAAGTATGTATCTAAAACAACTGAAAAAAAGTACATGTACACGCATCTTCACAATAGCACTACTGACAATACCCAAAAGGCGAAAATAGTCCAGGTGTTCAACAGCTGAATGGATAAACAAATTATGGCATATACATACACAAATGGTTATATGTATAACGTATGATTCCATTATATGAAATATCCAAAACAGATCAATCCATAAAACAGAATGCAGGTTGCTGGTTTCCAGGGGCTGGTGGAAAGGAGGAATGAAAAGAAACTGCTTAACTGGAACAGAGATTTTACTTTGGAGTGATGCAAATGTTTTGAAACTAAACAGAGATGGCAGTTACACAACATTGTGAATGTACTAAATGCCACTGAATTATTCACTTCAAAATGGCTAATTTTGTGTTACATCAATTTTTTTTTAAGAAAGCTAGAAGAACAAACAAGGAAGATATACATAAAATGCCTAGCCTTTCCCAGGAAAGTCATATAAAACTCTAGGTAGAATGGTAGCCAAAATGTTTAGTATTATTTCAATATATCCAACTAAACTCTGAGCAAAGAATATATAAATAGAAAACAAAATAGAAACCAAAATCAAGACAAGAATCACAATTATACAGTATCCTATATGGAAATAAGTGCCATTAAAAAAGTGAATAAATAAAGAGATAAATAAATAACCAAGCATATCAGCTAATTAACTATAGCAACAATGACACAGGAAAACAGTTAAGAAAAAATAAAGGTAAGGAATGAACTTTTAAAGCTAATACCAAAATACAAAGACCCATTAGGTAGGAAGGTGCAAAAAGAAAGGTTAGTAATAGCAGAAAAAAAAGTACATAAACCCTAAACTCCCAGGTCACATATAAAAACCATGAGACTCATTACTCTCCCCATTTTGCAGATATCCTCATTCCCTCACCCCTTTCTTCTTTAATACATCCTCCTGGCATGCCACCAAGGCTAAGCAGTGGAGAAGACAAAAATGAAAAGATACTGTTCCTATCTTCACAGACCTTATTACATTATTTCTTCTTACAGTATTATTCCTTATGGGAAGACAGACATTCTAATATTCAAAATATACAAATCATTTCAACTACCTCCCTTCCCACTTCCTAAAGCCACTTCAATCTGGCTTCTGGTCCTACATTCCTCCAACATTGTTCTTGCTGTGATCATCAATGATCCCTATGTTGCTAAAATAACAAAATACAGGTAGATCATTTCCTTCTTGAAACATGCTCCTCCTCTCTCCATTTCTGAAATTTTTCTCTTAAATTCCTTAGGGATGGGTACTGAGCACTCTTCTCTTCCTAATATATACATACCTTTCCTCTAGGTAATCTCCTCCTTTTCTCTTGCCTGTAAATACCACCTATATACCAAAACCATCCAGGTTTATTTCCAGCACCACTTCTGAGCATTAGCTCAAAGGCTGCTTGCTGTATGTCTCCACGTGTATGTTTTCACACATCTCACATTTAGCATGACTAAATTGAGGTCTTCATTCCACTCCCCAACTCTAATCAAAATCTGCTCCTCCTCCAGTGTTTCCATCTCAGAAATGGCAACTTCATCTACCCAGATGCTCATTCCAGAAATCTGGGAATCATACTTGACACCTCCCTCTTTCCACATATACAATCCATTAGGTTTTGCCTGTCCTAATTCTAAAATATCTACTGAACCTTTCTATTTTCCTCCATCTGCCCTGCCTATAGCCTAATCCAAACCATTAGCATCTTTTGCCTGGATCACTATAAGACATCCCAACTATCATACTTACCCCTCTTCTCTTTCCAAATTTTCCACAATTTCCAATGTTTTTATCCAAAATTTCCACAATGTAGCCAAAGTAATCCTTTAAAATCATATAAGGCCACAACATTCATCTTAAAACCTTCAAAGGCTTCCAATTATACTTAAAAAAAAAACCCCAAATTCCTCGACACAGTCCTGCTTTAAGTCTCTATACTTGTACTAAGCCTCTTCCCTTCCTCCCCCACTGTATTCCAACCACACCAATCTCCTTTTAGTTTCTCAAATGTGCTCAGGTCTTTCCCACCTCAAGGATGTCCTACATGACACTGCTTTTACCTTCCCTTTTCATCCTTCTAGTGGCTGCTTAAATTGCGCTTCTTCAGAGAAACCTCCCCAAAGCTCCAATATAATTCAAGTTCCCCTTTTATAATCTCCTTTTACTTATCCATCATGGGACTTTACACACTTTGCAATTACACATGTAATGGTGTTTTGTTTTGTTTTGTTTTTTAACTGATTCTCTCCTCTAGACTATAATTTCTATAAGGGCATGGACAATGTTTATTTTTTTCACTCTAGTCTTAGTATAGTGACAGTAGTTCAGAAAGTTTAGAATTGTTTATAGTTTACAATCAATAAAATTTAGGGATTAAGAGCAGGGGACTATAGAACTAGGCTGCTTGGTTTCAAATCCTCGTTCTGCCACTTACTAATTCTATGACTTTAGACAAACTACTTAGCCTCTCTGTGCCACAATTTCAACATCTGTAAAATGCGAAGAATAAAAGTACCTATACCATAAGGTTGTTACAAGAATGAAAAGAATCAATGACACAAAGCACTAAGTACAGTACGTGGCACAAAATATTTCAATAAGCACTGGTTCTGATCAGTTCTTATGGTATCCTTATTACCTATCACAGAGGCAGACATTCAATAAACACTGACTGAATGAATGAATGCAAAAACAGACTTCACTATAATCATCAGTTTTTTTTCTTTTCTTTTTCAATGACAGAGAAGGAATATTATAGAGATTTAGAGAGGAAAACCAACAGTTAAGGCAAAAACTGAAGCAATTCACAACTTAAAAATGGCATAAAGAACCAACTCTAGTGGATTTTTAGTCTTTACCATTATGTAAAAAATATGTTCATTCTTCCAGAAGTTTATCCAATGCGATTTGGTAGCTTTGACTTTTCCCTAAATATCATTCTTTTCCATGCCTTTAAATCAACTTCAAAATCCTTCAAGCACTAATCATGTTCAAACAGATGGTAAATCACAGTTTAAATAGATGGTAAAATTCGCCCTGGCCAGTAAGGCTCAGTTGGGTGGAGCACTGTCCCATAAACTAGAAGGCTAATGGTTTGATTTCCAGTCAGAGCACATGCCTAGGATGCAGGTTTGGTCCCAGGTTGGGCACATAAAGAGGCAACCAATCAATGTTTCTCTCTCAAATCAATGTTTCTCTCCCTCTCTCTCTCCCTCCTTTCCCCTCTCTCTAAAATCAATAAGTATGTCCTCAGGTGAGAATTTTTAAAAATTGAAAAAATAAAATAAAGTAAAACAGATGGTAAAATTCAGATGCTAATATTTTCTACCTGTTTTGCAAAGAAATGTTTTTCTATTCCTAAAATAGCTCTGGCCTATTTTGCTACATGTATTACAAAATCCTCAAAATTTTGTCATCTATCTTATATTTGGAACTCTTTCAGACAATGCTGCTTTCTAGATTTCTCTTTCCTGGTAAGGACTCTACCTCTTACTTTTTTTCCCCCCCTTCAGATTTTATTTATTTATTTATTTATTTATTTATTTATTTATAGACAATGGGGAAGGGTGGGAGAAAGAGAAGAGGAGAAACATCAATGTGTGGTTGCCTCTTCCACGTCCCCTACTGGGGGGCCTGACCTGAAACCCAGGTATGTGCCCTGACTGGGAACTGAACCAGCTATCCTGTAGTTCCGAGGCCAGCACTCAATCCACTGAACCACACCAGCCAGGGCTACTTTTTATTTTTTTTAATGAAACGTAACGTAATTTTATTTTTCTTCTTTTTTTAAATTTTCTTTAAGTGTATTTTATTGATTATGCTATTACAGTTGTCCCATTTTTTCCTCCCCTTTATCCTCCACCCTGCAACTCCCTCCCACCCTTCTTCCCTTTAATTCATGTCCATGGGTCGTACACATAAGATCTTAGGCTTCTCCATTTCCTATACTATTCTTAACCTCCCTGTCTATTTTGTACCTACCATTTATGCTTCTTATTCCCTGTACCTTTTCCCCCATTCTCCTCCCTCCCCCTCCCTGATGATAAGCCTCCATGTGATCTCCATTTCTGTGATTCTGTTCCTGTTCTAGTTTTACAGGTAAGAAGAGGCTGGAAAGAAGTATTCAAAGTCATGAAAGGCAAGGACCTACATCCAAGATTACTCTATCCAGCAAAGCCATCATTCAGAATAGAAGGGCAGATAAAGTGCTTTCCAGATAAGGTAAAGTTAAAGGAGTTCATCATCACCAAGCCCTTATTATATGAAATGTTAAAGGGACTTATCTAAGAAAAAGAAGGCCAAAACTATAAATGGTAAAATGACAACAAACTCACAACTATCAACAACAGAACCTAAAAAAACAAAAACAAACTAAGCTTTAATATGAAGGGCATTCAGGAGAAGGAGATGCATATATGCTACTTTAACTTCCTATTTCCTATTCAAGTTTTCTCAAAACACCCTCAACTTCAACCTAAGTATCACTATTACTTGTTCTCCTTTTGAAGGACATATACGACACGGTCTGTCCAGAAAAAGTCCAGCCATTGTTAATATAACAAGAACAGTTTGTGTGACATAGATGTAACCTGAGCGCCAAACTAGTGGACTGGAATGCGTGTGCTTAAACAATGATTTCGCTGCACTAGTCAGTGGGGCAGTAGGGATGCCACTCAATGAGCATCTGTACTGTGTGGCTGTCGCATTCAAAATGACGGAGCAAGTAGAGCAACGAATTTGCCTCACATTTTGCATTAAGCTTGAACATTCCTCCACAGGAACTATATGGATGATTCAGAAGGCCACAGCTAAGGGCAACTGGTGACTGGCAACTTCATCACAGTTACGCACCTGCTCCTGCATCACGTCTCTTCCTCTTGTGCAGAGTTTTTTGGCAAAACAGCAAATCACCCAGGTGACTCAGCCCTACAGCCCAGATTTGGTGCCCTGCAACTTCTGGCTTTTCCCAAAACTAAAATCACCTTTGAAAGGCAGGAGATTTCAGACTATTGATGAGATTTTGGAAAATACAACAGGAAAGCTAATGGCAAGTCCAACAAACGATTTTGCAGTGTTTTGAACAGTGGAAGAGACGCTGGGGGAAGTGTGTGAGGTCCCAAGGTGCCTACTTTGAAGGGATCTGAGGCGTCATTGTCTTATGTACAATGTTTCTTGTATCTTGTATCTACCTTCTTCAATAAATGCACCTCTGTTTTTCATATTGCATGGCTGTATACTTTCCAGACAGACCTCGTAGTCTTTATCTTGTTCTAACAATAACAGCACTGAAAATGACACCAGCATATACAGTGCTAGTTTATATATATTAACTCATTTAATTCTCACAACTACATAACATTCTACAGATGAGAAGAGGCACTGAGAGGTTAAGTAACTTGCCCAAACTGCAGCTAGTAAGTAGTGGCACTGGGATTTTGCACCCAGATTGCTTGGCTCCAGAGTCAGTGCCACTATGTTATTATTCAAGAGTTTGGGAAGATACTTTTCTGCCCTGTTTTCACTGGTCAGCTAGACTGAAATACTCCCCAAATCAAACATGCATATTAATTCTCTTTGACTCAGAAAAATTTTAGATGTTTCATTATATTATTGGCATATATGTCTAAAACGAAGCAACTTTGATGGAAGAATATATATTTTATCCTGGGAAGCTGAAATAAACAAATGATGAAATCATGAAATGTGAAATCTACCTCTACAGATAAAAATATGATTCCACTCTCTACAGGGCTTGTTCCCACTACCTCAGTTTTCATTCACTTCTCAGCATGGTCCAGTTTTGCCTTCCCTCAAGATCACTTATGAATATTACTGATGACCTCCTTGTTTCCAAAGCCAATTCTTTATTCTTATCTAAACTGACCTCCTAAATAACACGCTTCCTTATTTTTAATTTATTTTTATTTATTATGGGGGGAGGGAGAGAGAGAAACATCAGTTTGTTGTTCTATTTATTTATGCATTCATTGGTTGCTTCTTGTATGTGCCCTGATGGGGGATGGAACTTGCCATCTTGGTGTATCAGGACAACGGACCGATCCAGTCAGGGCTCAAGCTTCCTTACTTTTAAAACATTCCTCCCCTACCCTCACTTCCTTCGATGTCTCACAGTTGGGATTTTCCTGTTCCCTCACTGGGTATCCTTTTCAAAATCCATGATTTCTCCCCTTTGGCTCAATCTTTAAATGTTGCCGTGTTCCACAGCTCAGTTCTTACCCTCTTCTCTATTAAAAAAAAAGAAAAGATAAAAGGTCCTGGCCAGGTAGCTCAGTTGGTTAGCGTGTCATCCTGATACACCAAAGTGATACACCAAGGTTGCAGATTAGATCGGTCAGGGCACATACAAGAATCAACCAATGAATGCATAAATAAGTAGAACAACAAATCAATCAATATCCTCCCTCCTCCTCTCTTCCTGCACCCTTCCTCTCTCTCTCTCTCAAAAAAAAAAAAAAAACAGTAATTTTTTTTGTTAAAGGAAAGGAGAAAAGAGATTCCAATAAGTAGTACTAAAAATGTTTGCAAGATACTTTTAATTCTTGCTCCCTGGCCAGGTAGTTCAGTCGGCTGGAGCATGATCCTGATGCGCCAAGGTTGTGGGTTCAATCCCCAGTCAGGGCACGTTTGGGAGTCAACCAATGGATGGGAGTCAACCAATGGATGTATGAATGAGTGCCTTAATGGGTCAATGTTGATGCCTGTCTGTCTGACTGTCACTGTCTCTCTCTCTCTCTCCCTCAACCCCCCTCCCTTCCTCTCTCTCTCAAATCAATAAACAGCCCTGGCTGGTGTGGTTCAGTGGACTGAGTGCCAGCCTGTGAACCGAAAGGTTGCTGGTTCAATTCCCAGTCAGAACACATGCCTGGGTTGTACGCCAGGTCCACAGCTAGGAGCGTGCAAGAGGTAACGGATGGATGTTTCTCTCACACATCGATGTTTCTCTTCCTTTTTTTCCTCCCTCCTTTCCCCTCTCTCTAAAAATAAATAAAATCTTTAAAAAAAAAAAACCTTTAAAATCAATAAATTAAAATTTTTTAAAAGATACTTTTAATTCATTGAAGGAAAGCACCGAACAAGATTATAGATATTGTTATATAAACACTCAGCAGGAGCTACATTGCTACATTTTTCCTCTCAAATTCATGATAATTCTCCTAAGTTTGTCACCTTATATAAGGCATTTCAGCTTATTCCCTGCTACAAATACACCTGAAGGCATGGCACGTATCTAGTGTTCAAATTCACTGAACCCAACTTCCAAAGAATAGTTATTTGGGAAAAAAATGAGAACTAATTAAATTTAGGTCACATTAGAATTAAAATATTAAACTCATTAGGTAAGCATGCCAAATATTTATAAGACGTAGTTATTCTTTACCACAGCAAACCCAGAGTGATCATACATTAAGTAACAGACAAATATCACATGTAGCAATCTTAAATGAAGACTTCTATGTAATTGCAGCAGGGGGAAACTATAATTTACTTCTGGTAGTATGTTGTAACCACAACTTTTTAGGGGGACTAAGGATGTCATGACTGGCAACTGCAATCCCCATGAACACATGACACGGTACCCTCCTCACTCCTTCATCTCTCTCTGTCAGCCCTGGATCATTTCTTTCAGAGCACAGCCTAAACTTCAGTATATATCAGATACCTGGTCAACTCTGCTTCCCATTGGAATAACTTCCATAAGAGTAAGAGCCCTCATGTCTACTTTTAAATTCCAGCATCTAATGAGCATTCAATAAATGTCTGTTGGATAAACAAAAGTCTGAAATGGTAAGGGTTGAAATACAGAGTCACAATAAAGAAAGAGTTCCAAAGGTCTAATAAGCATATTTCATACCTCAGGAATAAAACACAGAACAAGAAAACACTCAGTGGAGAAGGGGAAAAGTTTAAATTGAGAAGTGGAAATATCAACCCTAAAAGCAAAGGAAGAGACAGACAGCAAGTTGGGAAGAGACAACACTAATCTACAGACACGCAACCAGGACTAACTGGAAAAGAGGGGTCAATACGCTTAGTCTCACTCCAACTAAACATGCAGCACCTAAAACTCACATTTCACTAACACTTCCATGCACTTAACTCCTTTGCGCATCATGTTAGTAAGTGCCTTCAATGATGGTTTAATGTTTATCACTTCTATCCTCCTTAACTGTCAAACATAATGGTGCCTTGAAAAAAAAACAAGTAGTCCAAGAACCTAGATGACATCGTTCGTTGCTGCTGCAAGATACCATGGAAGTTAACATTTGAAGTGTACTTTATCTTTTCAGAGGCTTCATGTACTTTTTCAATAGAAGTATTATGATAGAAATGTTATCTTTCCCATTCTTTCAATACAGACTCATAAAAGCATTCAAAGTCTTGGATCTCAAGCCCAGCTCTGCTATACACTTGCTGTGTGATCTTGGTCAAATTATTTGCTCTCTCTGAGTTCATACCATCAGGAAAACAAGATCTACCTTCAGGAACTATTATGAGTACTAAATGAGATTAAACACATGTAAAACACCTTCCTAATAGCCTCCTTAAATAATTTGTACTAGACTTCTCAGCTAGTTAAGCTGGTAAACCTAGGACTTAAACCCTGGTCTCCTGATTCCTTAATCTGTTTTTTTCTTACCACATCACTTTTGGCAGATTGCCACATACTACTAGGCACATAAATACACTCTGACAAAAACTGATCACAAAATTTTTTATCTATCAGCAACTAATTTTAGTTTTGGGAAAAGGAAAAGAAAAGGTCTAATTAACTTGAGGGAGAGAAGAGGCTTCGAAATATAAAATATAAATCATCCTCAAACCATAGAACAGGTTGCACCACAGCACCTCAGTATAAACAGGAATTATGACAAGAAACAGAAAGTTCTCTTTGGGTTTATGAGGAACAATTGGAGAAAAAAACAAGAATAACTATGATTAAAGGAACTTAAGGTTGGGGGGGGGTTGGTTGTTGTTGTTGTTGTTGTTTTTTGTAAACCAAACCACTGGGCAAAAAGAGCTGCATCCCATTCCAAAATAACTCTATCATCCCTGACTGGTGTGGCTCAGTGAGTCAGGCATCATCCTGCAAACCAAAAGGTCGCCAGTTCAATTCCCAGTCAGGGCACATGCCTGGGTTGTGGGCCAGGTACCCAGTTGGGGGGAATGCGAGAGGCAGCTGAAGGATGTTTCTCTCCCTCTCTTTCTCCTTCCCTTCCCCTCTTTCTAAAAATAAATAAATAAAATCTTAAAAAAAAAAAAACTCTATCAAGACATAGCTTTAAAAGAGATCTAAGTGTGGTAACAACAAAACCTTTTCTTTAATTCCTTTAAGAGTGAGATAAATAGTCAACATAAACTGCCAACATTCATGAAGATCCTTGAAGATCATAAATGTATGGATTCAGTATTAATAAGCAGCTTAAAGGAGCATGATCAAAAATATAAAAGTTTCATAAGCTTCTTAACATATGTCAAAAATATTTTGAAAATATACAATGTAAAGCTAACTTTTTACTTTGCTAATGAAAATAACCACTTGTTTTCAAGTGATATCCATAACTCCTTTCAGGGCAAGTTCAAGAAGATATTCAAAGAAGTTCACATCTTTACCAATCCTGGAAAACTTTCTTATTGAAAGAGAAGATAGAAGTATTCGGTCACATTCTGAGCCTGTAAATTTCTAAAAGGAAATGCCAGAAGAGAGTGTAATCTGACATTGACAGAACAACACAAGGTTTAACCAAGATAAATAAAAGCTGAGTGAATTCTATCACAAAGCAGGGAGAAGCTCCATACATACAACCTCCCTACCACAACAACCAAATTTCTTTTCCTCTTCAATTTAAACCTCTGCTAATTATTTCCTACAAACACATAACAAAATGTCCATAACTTTTTTTTATAATGTTCCTAACATTTCGTTTTGACTCTCACAGCAAACTCCATTTATTATTTAGTATTCATTAAGAGCTGTGGAGATACTACGCTATCTCTAACTTCTGTGTAGAACCTATCAATCCCCAGAGGGACAGTGTCCCTTCCTTCTCTAAATTCTGTCCTCTGATATCAATTCTCTTGTACCACAAAAGCTTTTTCTGAGAACACATATTCTAAGCCCAACTTCCCAATCTAGAGTCTCCATAAAGATCGTCTGGTGGCTCTTCCTTAATCCCTTCCTAGGAGCACTGAAATCCTGGTAACTAGGAAATCACCCATAATCAAGCCTTCATTTAAATCTTACTGACCTCACCAAAAATAAAAATAAATTAGAGGAACACTAATATTTCCAAAACTCATGTGAGATTCTAACTGTTCAAGGAACGTAAGACTTGTATAGTTTCTATCCAAGGGCGAGGATTTAGTCTGTTCTCCCTTAAAACCATTCTCCTAGTTATTCTGCATACTATGGAAATACTTATTGAACCTAGAATGACCTCTCCACCAATTATTTTTTTCAGCAAAGAAGTTACACAAATTAGCATCATGACACTGAATCCCATGAAAATAAAATGAGTAAGTACACTTAGTCCCTAAAGTCTCCAAGTCGGGAGACAAAAGGAAAACATAAGGGAGTTCCCAGAATGATAACTTTCAATTTAAATATCTCAATATCTGAGTGATTGTTACACTCAACTTTTTTAACTATAGTATATACAGTAACTAAACCACTACTCAAAAATAAAACGACTGTTCTGAAAAAGAATCCTAGGGCTTCCTTTGGATTCCCCTTGAAACCAAACTCTCTCAGTAGAAATATCTGACTTCAAAATCTTGACCATCATGTTAGACATTAACCTCTTAACACCACAGTTGAAAGATTTCCACTGAGAAACGGGCTGAAGGAAAAGACAAATAGGTATCAGCTAGAAAGCAAACTAAACAGCAAACAAAATTTTCTCAAGCAAGAAACAGAATGAAATTGTCATTGTTACTCTTGCAAAAATAACAGACTTTGAAAAGCAAAACTGACAAAAGACCACATGTTCCCTTTACTTCTGAAGTCTCCAGTGACAAATCTATATTCCTGGGAAGGAGGAACTACAGACAATAAAACGACAAATCGCATTTAAAGATCTGTTGGGGATATGGAGAAAGACACATCCCAAGCCTCAGTTTCCCTGCCCAAAAAATGGTGAGAACATAACACTTCGCTCAGAGGAGCCAGAGGACCTGGTTCCAGATGCCTAACACCTACTCCAGAGTTCCTTCAAAAGGCGATCTCACGGGGGGTCCCCAGTGCAACTGAGTCCTGACAAGAGAGCCTGGGTGGGAGGAAGAAAGGAAGAAGGGTCAAAGCGCACGATGCTCTTATCCGTTCCGGGAAAGCGATTTCCCCCCAACTAGGGGTGACAACACCCGCCCTAGACCCAACACCCCCTGCCTACCGAACCACATCGAGCAGCCCCAGCATCTCTCCCTCCTTCCGGCGTCTCCCTCAGTTCCCCGCCGCCTCTCCGACCGCGCCCCCGAACGCAGCCGGGAAGCTCCTCCTCTGGCCGCGTCTCCGCAGCCGACCCGCCCGCCCACCCGCCGGCGCCAAGGTCTTCTCAACCAGACGGCGGAAGGATGCCGGGCCGGGCCTCCCAGGCTCCTCCTGGGCCTACCTGCAAGGCGGACGAGGGCTCGGTTTGCAGCCCAGCGAGTGGACTGAGCCACAAAAAGGAAGAAGAGGCAGAAAGGAAGCAAGGGTCCGCTCTACCGACCAGCGGGAGAAAGCAGCTGAGCGCGGGGCCTCGCGGATAAGTCAGCCTTCGAGCCGGCGCCGCCGCCGCTCAGGAGACATCAAGCAAGAAGACGGCGCAAAAGATCACCGAATACACGAACGTCCCAGACATCAAAGGAGGAGCGCCCATGCAATCGTTCAAGGAACTGTAGTCGAGCACCGAAAAACATTTCCGCTCAACTCAAAGTCCGGCTCCTGTCCAAGACATAAATAAACAAACCCAGATCGATCAAAAGCCGTGGAGTAAAGAAACCTGTGTTTCTGCCATTTTTTGTGTCGGTTGCCAGCTAAATTGTTTAGAGAACTGGAGTTTTTCTTGAGAGTGTTGAAGATCAAGTCATAGCACAGTAACACTTAACTATAGTTCAGCTACTACCTTATGGACTCCCAACACTATCCCAATTGAGGAAATTTGATACTTAGTTTTCTCACGGACCAGTGAAGTAAATAAAAGATTTTAGATATGAGAGATAGATACAAATACGTGTATATGTACTCATACGTATGACAAAGGCACAGAGAAAGAATCCAGACTGGGAAACAAAGTGAAAAGTCTATTAAAGCTCCCATTTAGCTCCCCTAAGCATAGCAAAGAGAAGCTGGGAAAATTCAGGGTTGTGTAGTCTGCCCTTCAGGCAGAAAAAAAAAATAACACCCGAGCCGCCTTTCTCTTTTATTTTCTTCCAAGGGCCTACAACCACAGGCAAGCTTCTTACATAATAATAAAGTCTCTGGGTTCAGAACCTGACAAAGTGTGCTGGCACTTTCATCGTCACAACAATAGCCTCTTTCTGGTCTCTTAGTAAACAAACAAATATGTTCAGCACAAATATGGATTAATATGTACATCCTAGGTACAATTCAAATAAATCACATAGTCAGGTGAATACAAATATGGATTACCAAATATTAGCAATAATAGTTTACCCCACCTCCCCCTAAGAAGGAAGACTTGTAAAGAAATAAAAAGAAAACAAGATAGTCCCAACCCTTAAAAGTTTATAATATAATCAAAATGAAAGACATTACATTAGATTTATAATTTATTGGGTTTTTTCCAAATTATAAAACAAAGTTTACTTAGTTACAGAAGTGAGCCAGCAGGGCTGCCTAGGCTCAGGAAACAAGTTAAGAGAAACAAAAGAAAGGCCCTTGGAATTTGGGAGAGAGAAAGGCCAGGGTAGCATGCCTGAGTGGAAGAAAAGAATGGAAGACACAGGTGTACTCCGAGAAGGAAAACGTGCCTACTGTTATTCTTAAACAATCTCCTCTGTTAAGTCCCTGAAAATGTTTAAAGGAATACACACACACACAGATTTCTTCCTCTGTCATATAAAAGATATCCAGAGATGCACAGCCCAGGGTAAGGTGTGGTCATTCAGTGTCAGGGACCAGGCTTCTGCTTCCTTGCTTTGACATCTTCGATAAGTACCTTTCAGGCCCTGGCTGGGCAGCTCAGTTGGTTAGTGTCATTCTAATACATCAAGTTTGCAAGTTCCATCCTCAGGGCACATATGAGAATCAACCAATGAATGCATAAATAAGTGGAAAAATAAATCAACATCTGTCTCTCTCTTCCTCACTCTCTCTAAAAGTCAATCAATGCCCTGGCTGGTGTGGCTCAGTGGTTGAGCGCCAGCCTGAGAAACGGGAGGTCGCTGGGTCAATTCCCAGTCAGGGCACATGCCTGGGTTGCAGGCCAGTCTCTGGTTGGGGGCATGTGATCAATGTTTCTCTCACATATTAATGTTTCTCTCCCTCTCTTTCTCCCTTCCTTCCCCTCTCTAAAAACAAATAAAATCTTTTAAATAAGCAAACAAACAAATAAATAAATATGAATGCCCTGAGTGGTATAGCTCGGTTGGTTGGGCATTGGTTTGCAAACCAAAAGGTCACTGATTCAATTCCAGTCAGGGCACATGCCTGGGTTGCTTGTTCGGTTCCCAGTCTGGGTGTGTATGAGAGAGGCAACTGATAGATGTTTCTCTCTCACATTGATGTTTCTCTCCCTCTAAAAATAAATAAAATCTTTTTAAATAAATAAATAAATAAATAAATAAGTGGTTTTCATCTCAGGTCTAAGATGGCTGCTCAAGCTCTAGCCAATCATGTGTCTTCATTCCAATCAGCAAGAAGCTGAAAGAAGAACGGCACGTCTCCTACCGTACGGACATACCTTGAAAATAGCACAGGACATTTCCACTGATATTCATTCCACAGGCCAGAATTGTCACATGGCCACACCTAACTGGCAATTAGTCTTTATCCCAGGTAGCCGTGTAACCCAACCAAAGTCAGGGGCAAATGAATGGTAGCTGAAAACTAAATAAGCAGCCTCTCCCACATTCCTGGGACCAGATGAGGAATGGGCAAATAAATTTCCCTTTGCTGTCATCCTGGGGTTGAGTTTCTATATCTAGAATATATGCTTTAGGATACATGCAATAGTGTCTAGAACTACAGCCCTCTTTCAAACTTGACCCAAAACATTTTTTTGAAATGCTGATTTCAGTGAGAAAAGCTTAAAAAAAGAAAAAAGTAATTTTAAGGCTACAAGAAGTTTTCGGTTTTTCAAAAGCTGGAGACTTACTTTGGGGAAAACAACAGAAAGTTATGCAAATATAAATCTGAAATCATTATCTGAAAATGGAGATTTTGAAGAAGCTGAGGATAGGCTGCTCTGCAATATTATTTTAAAAGGTGGTTTATTCTGCCTTTGCTGGGTGGCTCAGTTGGTTGAATGTCATTCCGTGCACCAAAATGTTGTGGGTTCGATTCCCGGTCAGGACACATGCAGGTTATGGGTTTGGTCCCTGGGGTCCATACAGGAGGCAACCTATTAAATACCTCAATTTTTTATTTTTCTTACTTATTTTCTCCCTTCCTCTCTCAAATCAAGAGCCATATCCTCAGGTGAGGATCAAAAAAAATTTTTTTAAAGATAGTTTAGGCTTATTCTGTTGGCAAAGTTGCATTTGTACAGATAAATTTCTTTAGAGAGCTGTTTCTTTTCAAGTGTGGTTTCAGCTTCAGTGTGACAACAGTACACTTGTTCTTATGGAGAAGTTTGTTGAACAGAAGAGTGGGTTACAAGAGATGAGTTGAAACCCTCAAACCTATAGGAAGGAAGGAGGACCTGAAAAAAGGAAAATAGGTGGGCAGAAGTAAAGATCATCCTGGGATGCACCACCACTGCCTACACATTGGTGTTAAGACTCAGTAATTCATTATGTTGATTGTTGATTATTGTATTTTCATAGGATACTCCTAGGGTAGCCACCCCCTTGAAGGTAAGATGGGGTGAAAGGAAAGGAAAGGAGTAAAGGAAAGGATATTGATCCTTACCTCGGCTTTGGACTCTGAGGAACAATCCAGGCCTAAACCTAGGATGAGATCATTAGCAGTACCATGAGTCTTCTTATTAGGAAGTCCAGGAAGCAGAGTTATGCCTTAAGCAGCCACAATGATGAGCCAGTTGTAGGTTTTGCTGTTGCAATTCTACTGTTCTTTTTTGATTGTTTATTCAGTTCTTTTGTAACCTGGTGTCATGGCACTGTAGGATAATGTACACACTTTGGGCTAGATGGTAACATTAGAAGCACTGTGGTGGTTATATAGGAGCAGCTCCGAGGAGAGAGATCCAAGGTGGCTTTTCCTTCTTTGGAATTATTTATATTGAACAAATTTCCAGCAGTGGTGAAAAAAAACAAACAAGTAAAAAATTTCCATGCATCCGTGTAAATTTGTTAGATTTTAATGTGTGGATATATTTTTAATGTGTATAAATGATACTCAGATACAAAATAAATTTTCCAGCAGTGGAATTTATCAATGGATTGAAATGCATGAACATTTTAAAACTCCAGAATGACAAGAAGTCAGTCCTTCCAGGAAGAAAGTTGTATGTAACGTTAGAGTAAGTCGAATAGAATGATAGATGCTTAATGTTTTGCTGGGCAAAGATGGAGGTTCCTTTCAAACAGACTTTTCTTGAAATTTACTAACTTGTGGTTTCAAGGTCTTCCTTGTTCCTGATTCATATCCAAAGATCTCATCACTCATATTTTATTATCACAAAGAGTATTTTAGATTGCAGTCATATATATATTTTTAAAGCCTGTGAATTTTATGTGCTAGGAAACTAGAGCTTCCGCAGCCTTCAGTTAGTGTTTTACCTTTCTTCCTTCATGGCCATTCTCACAATCAATAAGGTCTTAATTCTGAGTCCACAACTTCGTAAGATCTGGGTGGGATCTAGACACCATGTGTCCTGGGCTCTGAGGACATGTGCATGCACAATGGTTGACTCGACTTATTTTCTTGTCTTCCTCCTAAATTCTCCTCCATTGCCAGGGAAAGTGACTGGTAAGCTCGGTCCTTGAGTTGTTTTCAGTTCATTATTTCAGGCAGGGATACAATCATAATATGTGTATTATCTGTCTTGCCTCTATTTTACCCCTCCCCACCTCTTACACGTCTTCGCTGTATGACGTCATTAATATTGTGTCTTTTTCTCCCCGAATTAGATTAACTTGCTATAGACCCTTATAGTCCAAGGGTCAGGAAAAGAGCTCCCTCTATGTTTGGTTAATTTAATTTATTTCTTTTTCTTTATATATATATTTTTCTGTTTTCTGTTCATCTTAAACTAAGTATATGTTTATGGTCCCTCGTTTGTGTAATTTGGAACTGGTAAACCAGTGACAGCTCAATATTATCGCTTTCCCTTAATGTAGCTTCAGACTTTGCTGTCCTGAAACTTCAAAGGGTAAATCTGGGAAGCTCCTGCACTAACCAGATGGTCATCTAAGGGAAGATAAGGCAAAATCCTTGACTCTTTCCCAAAACTGTACCAGGAAAACACTATAAATGCACAGTAAGGCCCTCAAGAAGAGAATTCTCAGGCACTTATATAAAAAGTCACTATAAGCAAACTCTTGGTAATTTGGAAAGTATAGACCCTGATCCCTTCCCTAGGTCATTTTGAGGAAAATGTGATTATGAACAGAAAAAAATCCTGCCGTCAAAATCCAGATTGAAAGGAGACTAAAGGAATATATTTACACAGTTACTCTGTAGAATTATTAGGAAATATTAATAAAATGCTCCCAGGGAAAAACATTGCCAGCCAATGTTCAACCAGTTTAGCACTCAGAAATTATTTTTGGTATGTAAGTAAGACTTGAATTGCTTTTGAAATCTCTCCAAGACTGTCTTTCCAACTCAGACTTCATATCACCCTCTGTTAAGTTGTGAACAACTTAACAATTTTCCTTTAATGCAGTTTTTTAAGGCTAAAATGCTAGGCACTTTCCAAGATTACACTCCACCTTGCCATTCATGATACATGCGTGGCAGTAACCGGCAGCAACCCTTCCCTCATGCAATAGTCAGAACCAAAACTTTAGGGAAAAATAGCCATCTCAGGAAACTTGTAAAGACTGTGAGAGCTAAAATATTGCCTTATGAAGGAGACAAAGCAAGCTTGGATTACAAGTTAAACTTTACAAAGAAAAAAATGTAACAGGGCACCACTATTGCACAATAAGTAGAGCTAAAGTTTACAGTCACCTCTTTGTTGTCCACTCCCGTCTCAATGACTTCATTGTACAGAGTAAGCTCAACCTCCTGCCAAATGGACCTACTCTTTATAGTGTAGGATGATGATGGAAAAACAGCATTTGGAGTAGAAATAAACGGCAGATAATAATCCATAATTGTTTTTAATCTTGTGGATGAGTCACCCTCAATTTATTTCCAAGTTTCTCTGTCATCTGCTGTTCATTTCTTTACTTTGAACATTACCAGATTAACACTGCCAAAGGCAGGTAGGAAATGATCCAAGCGGACAATTCAGAGATATCACATGGTATGTGGATGAAAAACTGGGAACAAGACAATCCTCAGGAAAGTCTCTTTTTTTGTCCTAGCAAAGGCACCAATGTGTGAACCTAATTCACACTTTCATTATTCCAATCAGGTTATTTTTGTATCAGTATAATTTTAGAATAAGATGTGGTGGGCAATTATTTATTTCCTGGGAAATTCTGTCTATCACTCTGCATATAAGATATTCAAATATGTCTAACTTCAAAATTAATTTCAAATGAAATTATATTCTTTTTACCTCTTTCTTAATACTTTCATATGCCTTTATTCCCAAAATCTTCCTTCAGTACAAAGAGTTTCAAAGCTGAATGACCAGACATTCTAACATCACAATCTTAAGAAATGTGAGCTATGATGTGAGCTGTTAAGACCTGGGTGACTCTCTTCTGTCCATCAATTTATCAGGGTCTTTAGATCCCCTGTAAAGTGTAAGCCTACTATGTTATCTATATTTGACTTTTCTTCCGCAAGCTGATTGGGTTCTTAACCCATTTAGCCCCTAACTCCTACTCAGGGTTGGAAATAGATTGGAGCCCAGATGTTCTCCCTAGGAACTAGATCCGAGTCACAGTCCAATTACTGAAGAAAGACGAAAGATAAAGGTTTCAGGTTTCACACGGTACCTAACATCTTAAAAACACAAAGCTGCAAACACAGATTAGTAGTCATTTACCAATTTAAAGTTACTTTTTACACTTGCCTCAGATTATACCTTTATCGGCAGCAAAGTAGAAAAGCTAAAATACCATCCAAATAATTCAGGACAAGTAAATATTGCTTTCATTTGAAATCTCCAGATAATTGAAACAAAAATAAAGTGTTCTGGCTAGGTGCCATTTCCTCTTTGTCTTGATGTAGTAGGCACAATCATAAATGTCTGCAACCAGTGAGCTTTCAAATAACTGATGCTCGACCTGGAATTGCATAGTAGGGAACTGTTGTCCTAGTTTTGGTTTAGTTAATAAAACTGAAAATAAATCAAGATATTCTGGCATAGCCCCAACTCTTCTAAAAAACACGCAGATTAAATGTCAATTTGAGACAAGCATCCACACTCAGTTATGCTAGATGATGGAACTGTGTAGGGGGGAAGTCTGTTACGACTCCTTCTGGAAAGTTTTCTTCCTCTCCCCACCTTTCACATCAGCTAAAATGAGTGAGCACCAGATCCTGACGGATCCGGTCAGCCTCTAGGTCCAGGGACTCCATGTGCTCATACTCTTCCTCGGGAGGCTGTTCCATGGGTCCTGTCGTTGGAGAGGACCAAACATCCATCCCATGCTCCAGGGAGATGTTGTGGAGGACACAACAAGCCAAGATAATATGGCTGGACTTCTCTGGTGAGTACTGCAGTGCCCCTTTGGATCCATCCAGGCAGCGGAATCGGGAGCAGAGAGTTCGAAAAGTCTTCTCAATCACACTGTGAGTTGCAGAATGGGCCATGTTATAGCGATATTCGGCTGGAGTTTCATGAATGTGAAGTGGGGTCATGAGCCAGGTACGGAGAAAGAAGGAACTGTCACCTGTGGGGAAGGCCCAAAGAAATCATAAATGATTGCAACTGGAATACAAATAAAATGGAAAATCCAGGAACACATAGAGAGAATGGACAAGAAAATGCAACAGCCTCTGGAGCTGAAGTACACCAGAAAAACCAAGAGGGAAACGTTTTGGTAGAGAAAAGGCACGCCAGAGTCACAAGGAGGTAGACGTGAGCCTTAGCTGGGGACAGCCTTGGTTAAAACCAGCACAGGGAAAAGCTGAGAGCTAAAGAAAGCCAAGTCTGAAAAAATGTAGGAAAGAGGTGAAGGCACTGGAGGAAACAAAATGCCTGGATTTTCTGATAATAAAAGGTTAGTAAAAACTATCACATAGCAAACCAATTGCTATGGATCTTCAAAATCGCTAAAGAGCTAAAGCTCAAGAGAGGAAAAAAAAAAGAATTCTGCCATGAGATCTCCAAACACTTGTAAAGAAAATTTCTAACTTTACTATTAAAAAATCAGGCCTGAATGTACTACCTGTGGAATTCAGAGTATTTCATAATAATTCATTCTCCTAGTGCTAAGAAGAATAAAAGTCCCAGCACCTGTGGTAGAGACCAGAACTCAGAACTAGAGTCCTGCCTTCCTAGATGTTACATTCACTAGAACAACACCTTTGCAACAGGTAGAATTTTACATTAACAAGGAGAGCATAAATATAATGAGGCAAATAGTAATAGTGATAAGAAAATAAAATCAGAAGTCAATTAAAATAATATACACAAGGCATTTCCCTTAGGTGACCTATCAAATGATCCTGGGAAGTGCTAAAAATAAAACAAAAACTAGGATGCAATGTCCTAACAAATGTTTCTATAATGTTTAATTGTCCTGACTCATTACACCTGGCAGATGAAACGTCTCACACAGAGGCACAACCTCTTAGAAATCAGAGACAAACAGGTCCTTGGCTACCACCTTGCACAACTGCTGCTCCTGACTCACCACCAATTTCAGTAGTAGTTACAGAGAGTGCTGGGCACTGTTCCAAAACATATAGTACTCCTTTCTTTTAGGAGCTCACATTTTTAAGAAGTGGATTAACTTTATGGCATTTTTGAAAAATATTTTATTTATCTATTTTTACAGAGAGGGGAAGAGAAGGAGAGAAACATCAATCGATTGCCTCTTGAATGCCCCCAATTGGGGACTGGGCCTGCAACCCAGGCATGTGCCCTGACCCTGACCGGGAGTAGAACCTGTAACCTTTCACTTTCCAGGACGACACCCAACCAACTGAGCTGCAGGGTCAGGCGATTAACTTTATTTTTTAAAATATTTTTTGTAATTAAGACTTTTTATTGAGATATAATTGACATACATTGTATTAAATATCTAGGAAATCTCACAAAATTTTCAAATTTTATATTTGGCTGGCTTTTTTCCTATTTGTCCTAAGTACAACCTATTTAAATTGAACTCATGCTTACTAAATACTGAATTTAAGAAACTGATGTAAATAATAATGAAAATAACATCTGTGACTCATTGAATAGCTATTATGTAGAAGGCGCTCTGCTGGACAATTCTAAAACATTATCACCTTAAAAAAAAATTGTATGAGTTTATTTGAGCCAAACCAATGACATATGTTCAGAAGCAAGTTCTCAAATGCTCCTTGAAAATATTATCTCTTGTTATCCAATCCCAAATCTGCCAGGTTAGATAATATTAAACTCATTTTACAAATGAGAAGATCGAAATACATGTCAGCCATCCTTTGATATGTCAGGCAAAGGAAGGGGAAGAAGTCACTAATGCTAATGTCAGACTCAGTGTCACTAAAACAATAGTGCAATGCAGTAAAAGGAAGTAAGGTAAACATTTAAGATGAATGCCAAAGCACAGAGATACTAAATGATATTTGTTAATGTTTCTGTAAGAAATAGTATGAGCCTTAAATGGGGAGATATGCAGGACAAACTAGTTAATGTAGGCTTTTTATAAAATGTTCAAGGTCATTAACTGGTTATAATCCAAGTACCACTGGAAGTCAGACGCTCAGGATGGGATTAGGATCAGAATTGCTGAACAGATTACAATTGCTTACATGGTCAGTCATCCACAAGACATTCTGGCAGGTCTTACCAAAGCTGCTTAATAGGGCTAGGCCAAAAGCTGATGAAACAAGAACTCAGGCTGATTTGTTTGCAGGAACACATTCATTTAGAAAAGGGGAATTAGGTAATGCACTCTGAAGGGACAGATCGGAATGAGGACATGAAGGGACGACGCCTATGGTGAAAATACGCTAAAAAAACCTCCCCAGAAAACAAAGGAAAATCTATATTTGGCCAATCTATAACTATTTTATAAATCTGATGGTGTTAAAATACAATCATCTAGCCATCTTCTTTTTTTTTTAACATCTTGACAGTTCTCATATCCTGCCAATCCACCCCTATATTACCCCACTGCCCACACATCCTCGAGACACCAGTGTTTTCCAAACTCACCTGTTTGTACAAATCATTTAGCATACCTGTTAAAAATGCATGTCTAGACTCTTCCCTTGAAGATTCTCGTTCTCAAAGTTTAAAGTGGGGCCCAGTGATATACATTTTTAATAAATCCCCAGATGACTTGGGAAAATTTGCGAAATATTATACTAATTCAGGGGTCTTCGAACTAGTTTTTCTGTCAGAGTTGGCTTTCCAAAGGATGTATGTATCAGTTCCTTCAGAACTTACAGTACTAAGGGAATCGATTTCTACATGGGTCTACTTTCCCCACCCTGAGTGCCTGGCATGTGGCCTGGTACCAAAACTGGCCTTCATAAACATCTGTTAAATACTGTTGGAATACCCATCTCACACACTTCCACTATTCCTATAAAGACGAGAATCAAAAAAGTATATAAAAATTTGTCAGAGTTTTTACTTATTTTCAACCTTCCCGTGAACAAATCAAAAACCTACTTTACAGCCATAATTTCAATCAGGTCTGGGGTCCCAAGGTGTGAAGGGAAAGAAAATCAATAATTCCTATGTGACCTTGAAGTCCTTAAAAAAAAGGAGTATTTGCCAAATAGAGTAACTCCTCATATAATCTAGTTTTTGTTATTGTTGTTTGTTTTAAACAACAGACATTTATTTCACAGTTCTGGTGGCTGGGAAGTCCAAGAATCAGGGCGCTGCAGTGGGGGGCTCATATAACCTAGTTTTAAAACTTAAACACAGTGATTTAAACAATCTGTGCCTTCATTTTCTCATCTGTGAAAATGTTAGTATTGGTATTTAACTCCTCATGAGTTTTTATAAGGATTAAGGTGAGATAATCCAATGCAAAGTGCTTACAACACTGCCTGACAAAATCTAAATGTTCAGTAAGTTTAGCTGGCTTCATAGTTAGGGTACCAAAGTAATTTCATATGAAATGAGCTTGGAATCTAAGTACTCCCACAGTTGTGGAAGTAGCTAGATAGAACACTTGCAAAACAAACTTTCCTTCACTTCCTGGTGTGAGTTGTATGAAATTTGAAAGTTCAATATAGGTACACAATGGGATTAAGATAAAGGTCCAGTAAACGAGAAGGTGGTACACTCACTGCAAACGATATGCAGAAACAACTCAAAAATCACCAAGTTCCAAGATGTTACACATGGTACCTTGGCAGCTCTAAACCAATCAGTGTGACAGCAGTCTCTTCCCACTTGGAAGAGGAGCGGTTTCTCTTTTATGGACCAGTAAATACATTAAAGAAAAACAAAGTATATTAAAGAGAAATGAGTGTTGAGTGTCTATTATGTGTTAAACACTGTGTTATGAACATGTACAGTGCAGATATGATAACTGGTTTTGAAAGAGATGTCTTCAAATCCTTAAAGTATCTTTTCATCTCTCACATATGTTGTATATAAGATAACCCTTGTCCTGTTGCTCACATTAGTCAAAAAAGAAAAAACCCAACCAACCAACCAAAGGTACCAGGCTCAAGGGTTCTTTCACTGTTAGCAGTAATCCCTCACAGCTATACAGTCCTCTCAGTTTGCACTGTTCAGTGTTGAATGGGTCTTGTACTACTCATACCACTACGCCAGGCTTTCTAATGGTCCTTGGACAGATCTGTGAAGCTCCTATAACTGTAAGTGCACTGTCTACTACCATTTTCATATAGATATAGTGACAATCACCAATGCCAAAAATAATATATTTGTACAATACTTCATAGTGAACTTGCCTAATCCTAACAATAGGTATTACTGCTGTTGAGATTACTTTCACCATTGTACAGATGATAAAAAAAAGTCTCAATTACGTGGCTATTTAAACAGATCTGTAGTGACAAGTATTTTGGTTGCATTTAAGGGACTGTTTTTGTAGGCTCGTTGTTGTTTGCAACCACAAAACGCTACTGCAATGCAAATTCTTACATGTAATTTTGTTTTACACCACCAACGTTCATATTTGTGAACGTGCACCTCCATGTAATCTCTTAGAAGTGGAAGATTTGGGTCAAAAACATGCTTTTAACATTTTAATACATGTCCTTTAAAATGGTGATTTTTAAAAATTAAGGCTCAAAGAGTTCTCAGCTTGAGGTCTCAAAAAAAGGACAGGACTGAGACTCAAGTCTATAAACTCCCATATTTCATTCACTCTGCTACATAATTCTATGGCTTCAAAATGAAGCGTTTCTATCTACATACTTACCAAGCAGCCAGCTATCTTTGTGCATCCCAGCTTCAAACTGACTACTGAGGGAAGACTGCTGCAGCACAGCATAGTCCTGTAGGCTGCCTGGCCAGTTTGTCTCCACAGCCATTAGTGCCCCTCTGATATCACACACCATCAGGCAATTTAAAGAATGCAGACCTTTGCGATTCACATAGGACAGGTCTTCAGCATTTGGTGCCTTGATTGCCACATGGATACAGTCAACCACTCCTATTACCCCTGGCATCCCAGCCAACCCATAGAATTCATCCTTCAGGGCCTGAATGGAAGCTTCATCAGCTGGAAAGCCAATGAACTGCGAGGCTCTTTCCACAAGTGCTTCAGTGACATTGGCAACACATCGACTCATTGACGCCTGACTGATTCCAATAGCATCTCCCATCCGAGTCTGGAAGGAACCTGAAGTATAGAAACCTAGTGCTGCAAGGATCTGTGTCTCTGGGCTGATAGCCCTGGATCTCTGAGTAGGTCTGGAAAGACTGGCTCCCAAAAGTTCCACCAAGTAATAAATGAACTGTCGAGGAAAACCATACATGGACATCAAGTAGTCATCAGTCACATCATCAAGCTTAAAACGGTCCAATGTCCGGTGACCTCGGCCATACAGTAAAAGATCACAGTCAAGCACCGTTATTGGTATAGCCATGGTACATATAAATGTTGACTCTTTCCCTCAGCTATTTTTCCTGAATTCTTCCCAGTGAAGACGTTGGTGCAAGAAGGTATTTAAGGAAGTGTCAGAATGCAACAGCTAACCATCAGTTAAGTGGCTCTGGCATTTATAATCTTCTTTCTGTAAAGGTTAAAAGAAAAAAAAATTAGAAACCTACCAAAGACCTTAAAGTGATTCAAAGGCTACAATAGCTCCTTTTCTCAAATTTCCATTTTGTTCAAGCAAAAGGTGATATACTTTAACTTTGGATTTTCCTCCAGTACCTCATGGCTGACAGTCTTTGTTTTGGTTTCAAGGATATAATGAGAATTGTACTTCAGTGGCTCATTTAATGCCCAGAATTTGAACTGGGAGGAGCAAAAGATTCATGGAGGAGACGGCATAATTATCCACAAGGTAAAAGAGGCCTGCTCCTAACTATACATGTCACGAAGCAGCTGACATAAGTCGGAACTACCCAGGGCAGAGATTAGTCATGGCGGGTTCCATTACCCAAAGCCTTCTGGCACCACCTAAACGGGACGGATGTGTGTGCGCGCGCGCTCAAACCTAACAAGGGAGTAGGGGGAATGGACGTAGATTGTGTGCTCTCGCAATAGTGAGGCTGAGGGCTAGGAAGCAGAGAAGAGCAAACAAGTTAGAATGAAGGTGCGAAAGAAGACACTGAAAGAGCTAAGGATGGCGCGCGGCGCTGCCGCTTTTAAGAGGCGCCTGAAAAATACGGAACATGGGATATTCCGTAAATCTGATGGCGCCGGCCACTCTCAAAAGTCCAGCCAAACTCCGTCACCCACCTCTCGAGGGCTGCCAGGTTACCAGCCCCAGTCCCCACCCACCCAGCCTGGTCCGGCCCTCCTCCGGAGCCAGCAGTCGCTCACAGTCCGCCACGACGCCCACGCGGCGGCCCGGGTGCTGCCTCCGCGGTGACTTGCGGTTCGCAAGTGCACATTCCTTACGCGGCCCAAACGTCCTCGCTCTTTCAACGACACTGTCCTTTACGCTTTTATTTTCTTCGGAGACGCTTGGAAATATTGACCATAAAGACCTATGGAAAGGAAATCAACTTCTATGGGAATTTCGAAGAGGAAAAGAGATTAACTACGGCGTTTGTATGTAGCGAAAGTGCGGCTGAAGTTACGCAGCTGTATTTCCTCCGGAGCCCTCTTCCTCCCCCCTCCTTCAGCGAAGCGGATGAAAACAAACACTAAGGATGGCGGCGCCGGGAAGCGACCGGCTGCTGGGATTCTGGCAGGCGTGATCGCTTGAGCTGTGAGGGGAGCCTTAAAGAGCTCCGGTCGACGTGAGTGCGACAAGTCGCTCAGTCCCGAGAGCAAATACCTGGGGCCTGCGAGCCACGAGCCTCCCGAGGCGTGATACGGTATCTGTCTGCGACCCGGGCTGCCAGTGCTGCTCCGGAGCGCGGAGCCCTCAGCCGGGAGGCGCAGCTGGCCGGCCCCAGGCCCCGGCCACCGTAATGAGAGCCCCGAGCGACTCTTTGTGTCGCAGCTTTGCAGGTACTAACTTTAGAGGGGTACCCGCAGATCTCTCAGCGCCCCCGGGTGGGAGGCTATGGATCTGCGGCCTGTCGCGTCCCTCCTTGGGACGCTGAAGCGGACTAGCCGCAGTTCAGTCACCTGAGCTTTCTTTACGAAGTCGGGTTGTAGTAGGCTGCCTTGTCCAGGGAATGTTTCCAGTCTTTACAAAGATCCCAGAGCTCTAGCCCCTACTTTCTCAGTTCTTTGGATTAAGTCCTGAGGGTTTTTGGAGGTAATTTTGGGTCCGTAACTCCCGGGGTTGGGTACCAACATGAGCGAGTGAGGTAGGTTTTCATGCGATGAAGATTTGCTGAGTGCCAAATATGTACTCCGCGTGTAGGTGAGGGTGACTCTTGACTAGTGAAAAAAGGGACCCAAGGTTCACGACTGTCTTCTTACTGGCAGTGGAACGGCCTGTGGAAACCTGCGATCCATTCTCATTAAATAAATCTCTGGGTAAGTGGCTAAGCACCTTCTTGGGTTCATCACTAACTCATCTCAGTTTTCACTTTCCCAGTCAGTTCTCAGTTTGCCTGGTCAGTTCCGCGTAGCACTTCACTTTCAGTATTTCTTCTTCTGGCCATTCCACCGCAAGAGGAGAAAGAGGGAGAGACGAAGAAGGAATATGAATGAATGAATATTAAAGAAGAAAAGTACCTATTCTCCTATTCTTAGTTTAAAACTCATCTCCTAAGGTGGTAGAATTAATTAGACACCTTCAATGGGAGATGGGCAATAATAAGAAACAGTAGACCCTTCCTTTGCACGAAATTAACTTCCAGGTTTTTGTGTGTCTTATGAGTGTTCTTTTCATGTGTGGGTATTGTGGCACCAACTAAATCACAAGCTTTTTGTTTTCACCTCCATTTTCACCCGAGCGGAAGTGTTATAAATGCTCATGGAATGGAACCCTGAGTTAACAATATATTTTTAAAAGATTTTATTTATTTATTTTGAGAGAGAGGGAAAGGGAGGGAAACATGGATTTGAGCCCCCCCAAAATGGGGCTGCCAGCAACCCAGGCATGTGCCCTGACCTGGAATTGAACTGGTAACCTTTCAGCAACACCCAGCTCTCTGTGCCACACCAGCCAGTGCCTGAGTTAACAATATTTTTAATGCACTGTGGATGATGAATAAGTGCTGAAGCAAGTGTCACGTATACTGATTTGTATAGTAAGACGCAGGTAAATTTATGCACTGTTTTCAAATTGTACTCCTTTGGGTATGAAATTAAGAAGGCTATGACAACTTTTGAGAGTTACATTTCATACAATTTGCAAACCAAATTGAAGCAAAAACTGCAAATCTTCAGCTACTTAACACTCCAAATTATGATGTTTTATTTAAGGGCTAAATCAGCTGGACACAGTGGAATCCTGCCATAATAAGCGTGCTGTATGGAGGTGGGGGCAATAAATCTTTTTTTTTTTCATTGTTTTTCCCACCACCATGTACCCAGGATGGTGTACATCACCTAAATGCAAAAAAATAGCCTAAGACATTAACTTTTGAGCTTCCAAAGACCGAAGGACTACAATATAAGTGATTTTTTTCAAAGATATCTAGTACTATTTTTAAAAAGTGCCCACTGTAGAATTTATTGCACCCACCCAATAAGGTGCATTCCCAATACTCTGCAGCCTTTATCTGGAGAAAAGTTACTTATCTGGAAATGTCTAGAAATCCCTAAAACTTTATTTTTAAATATTTGTTTTTTTTAAAAAATCTTTTAACTTTATTTTGGAAGAAAGGATAATTACATTCATAACAGTGTGGTTGGAAAGCTGCTTAGATTACAGAGAATGCAGAGTGCACTTAAAAAATTCCTTCCTGGTCAGGTAAGCTCAATTGGTTAGAGCATTGTCCGCATACGTATGTGCCCTGACCAGGAATCGAACCCATGACCTTTCAGTTTACAGAACAATACTCCAACCAACCGAGCCACACTGGGCAGGGCCATGCATGGTTTTCATAGAGGAAAGGATGCATGGAGTTTCTGGTCCTTGCTTATACTTTGTCAAAATGTGGAGACCAATAAAACCTGCAAGTAGTCCTTGACATGATAAAGGCAGTGTGGCTGGGAATGATGCAAAGAGGCTTTGTCCTTTTTGCCCAGAGAGAAATCAAGAAACTTTTCTTAAAGTTTGGGTTTTAAATCTGTAAAGGATTTTTAAACACTTAAAGCAATATAAAGTTAGTTTTAAATCTTTAAGAGGATTTTAAGGGGATTTAAGAGTTTTAAATAGTTGTTTTTAACTGTAGAGTAAATGTGGGCCAATTTGTTAGAGAAATCCTCTAAATGCCAGTGTAGGTGGCACAGGAAATCCCTCTGACCCTAAGATGTCTCCCATCTGCCTTTGGTTACAAGAGAAGGAATAAGATTGTGAACCACCACAACTTAGAAAACCAACTCAACGTGCACAGTTGACTGTTGGTCAATATTATCTTAGTAAAAGTAAAAGTAAATAAAAAATCTATAGAAGTGATAACTTAGTATTGTTATTTAGGAAAATACTGCTTTCACTTTTGATTTTTGATTCATACAAATCTGAAAGAAATACAGAATTAATTTTACATTCTTCCCAGTCTTAAGCTTTGCACACTCCCCCCATTCCTTCTGTATTACCCACAGCTGTCAGATCATTAGAAGAGAGATTATGTTAAATACTTTTTGAGATTTAGATATCCTTTTTTAAATACTAATTTAAGGAGTTTTTACCCCTTAATCTATTTCTATTTGTTGGAATTTTAAAAAACTTTTATTTATTTTTTAGAGCAAGGGGAAGTGAGGGAGAAAGAGAGGGAGAGAAACATCGATGTGCGAGAGACACATCGATCAGCTGCCTCTCACACATCCCCAACCAGGGAACCTGGCCCGAAATCCAGGCATGTACCCTGACTGGAAATCAAACTGGCAACCCTTTGGTAGGCAGGCTGGTGTTCAATCCACTGAGCCACAGGAGCCGGGGCCTCATAGTCATTATTTTAATACTCATTTTAAAAAAATTTGTTTATTGATTTTAAAGAGAGAGGAAGGGGTGAGAGGGGAAAAAAACATCAATTTGTTGTTCCACTTATTTATGCATTCATAGGTTGATTCCTGTATGAGAGTATATACCCTGACTGGGGATCGAACTCACAACCTTGGAGTATCCTCTGAATTCTCCTCTTGCTGTTATCTCTTTTGTTATCTAATATTCTCCATTTTATTAATTTCTAGATAATTTGTGACTTTTTTTCTTTTTTAGATTTTTTATTTATTTTTAGAGAGGGAAAGGGTGGGGAGAAAGAGAGGAAGAGAAATATCAGTGCGTGGATACCTGTTATGTGCCCCCTGTTGGAGTCGTGGTCTGCAACCCAGGCATGTGCCCTAGACTGGGAATCGATCTGGTGACCCTTTGGTTTGCAGGCTGCTGAGAAGACTTAATCCACTGAGATACACCAGCCAGGGCAGTAACTTTGGTTTTTATTTCAGTGTTTATTATTAAAAGCTTCTTAATGTATATGTGGTTAACTTTTTACTGTGTATTTCCAGTTTATTAGGTTATGGGCAATAACATCCGGCAAAAAGAATTTTTTTTAGGTGGGAGAATTTACTTTTGTTTTTAATTTTTAATGACTTTATTGAGTGACCTTGGTGAATTATATAGGTTTCAGGTGTACAATTCTATAATACATCATCTGGAAAAATTTATAGTGTCCCTTAAAGCTGAGAGAAGAATATGAAAGGCAGAGTTAAATAAGTTTTGTTGAGGATCTTCTATATGGCAAGTACTCTTTATAGAAACTATCATTTAATCCTCACCGCAACCCTATGAGGTAGGTATTATTATAATATAGGTATTATTATTGCCATTTTATTACAAACAAAAACACTGAGTAACTTGTCCTATACTCAACTACATATATATTAGGCTTGTTTTTATTACTCAGATCCTCTACATTTTTGTTTATATCTACTTGAGTTCTCAAAGAGGTACATTGAATCTTCAGGTGTAGTTTTGGTTTTATCAAGCTCCCCTAGTGTCTTTAGGAATTTTTGCTTCATGTATTTTATTGCTCTATTCCTTTTGTGTAAAGGTTTATGGCTATTATGTTTTCAGAGAATCATTACTCAGCATCCCTTTTAATCTCATTTCATCACTTTTGGCCTTATAAATATTGCTACTTCTGCTTTATTTCACTTTCTTTCCTTTTCCTCTTTTTTCTTTTTTTTTTAACTTAATACACACTTATTTCCTTCTAACTTTCTTTGTAACTTTTAGGTAGGAAGGTGATTTCAATTGTTTAAACTTTTCTGTTCTGTTCTCATTTGTCTACAAAGAACTTTTTTTTAAAGTATATTTTGTTGATTATGCTATTATAGTTGTCCCAGTTTTGCCCCTTTGCCCTACCTCTGCCCAGTATACCCGTTCCCTCCAAGCATTCCCCACCATAGATCGTGTCCATGGGTTGTGCATGTAAGTTCTTTGGCTTCTCCATTTCCCATACTGTTATTAACACCCCTCTGTCTATTTTGTACCTACCAGTGATGCTTCTTAATCCCTGTACCTTTTCCTCCATTCTCCCCCTTTGCCCTCCCACTGATAACCGTCCATGTGATCTCCATTTCTATTATTCTTTTCCTGTTCAGTTGTTTGCTTTGTTTTTGTTATTTTTAGATTCAGTTGTTGATAGGTATGAGTTTGTTGTCATTTTACTGTTCATAGTTCTGATCTCCTTTTTCTTAAGTCCTTTTAACATTTCATATAATAAGGGCTTGGTGATAATGAACTCCTTTAGCTTTTCCTTGTCTGGGAAACATTTTATCTGCCCTTCTATTCTAAATGATAGCTGTGCTGCACTGAGTAATTTAGGTTGTAGGTCCCTGCTTTTCATCATTTTGAATACTTCTTTCCAGTCCCTTCTTGCCTGCAAAAGTTTCTTTTGAGAAATCAGCTGACAGTCTTGCAGGAACTCCTTTGTAGGTAACTTTTTTTCTCTTTTTGCTTTTAAGATTCTCCCTGTATCTTTAACCTTTAGCATTTTAACTGTGTTGTGTCTTGGTATGGTCCTCCTTAGGTCCAACTTGTTTGGGACTCTATGTACTTCCAGTACTTGTATGTCTATTTCCTTCACCAGATTAGGGAAGTTTTCTTTCATTTTTTTTTCACATAAGTTTTCAATTTCTTGCTCTTCTTCTTCTGGCACCCCTATGATTTGGATATTAGTACTTTTGGGGATGTTCCAGAGTCTTATACTCTCCTCATTCTTTTTGAATTCCTGTTTCTTCGTTCTGTTCTGTTTGAATGTTTATTTCTTCCTTATGTTCCAAATTGTCGATTTGACTCCCAGCTTCCTTCCCTTCGCTGTTGGTTCCCTGTGGATTATTGTTTATTTCACTTAGTGTAGCCTTCATTTCTTCCCTTATGTTTTTGCTATACTCCATGAGTTGTCTGAGCATCGTGATGGCCAATGTTTTGAACTCTGCATCTGATAAGTTGGCTATCTCTGTTTCATTTCGTTGTTTTTCTGGGGTTTTGTTCTGTTCTTTCATTTGGGCCATGTTTCTTTGCCTCTTCAACTTGACAGCCTCCCTGTGTTTGTTTTCTGTGTATTAGGTAGAGCTGCTTTGACTCACTGTCTTAGCGTACCTGTTAAGTTGTGTGGGGCAGAGCCTTAGGCATTTGCCAAGGCAGGGCAACCTGCTTCACTGCTTTTGTGAAGGGGAAGGAGTCAGAGAGGGCAGAATGCCTCTACCTGGCTTCTGGAGGCTTGCCTGACACTCACCCCATTTCCAGTCACTTCACCCACTCCCTTTCCCAGTATGCAACTGGCGCCCTTCTAGCCGTTGCCCCGATGATGATTCCCAGAGTAGGTGGGATTACATACATTCTATACTTGTGCCGGCCCTTTAAACGGACTCTCCTGAGAGACCGGCAGTTTCTTCTGCTGTACCAACACCCCCTGGGTTTTTTCCCTTCTTTTAAAAAAAACTTTTTAAAGATATGTATGTATGTATGTATGTATGTATGTATTTTTAGAGAAAGGGCAAAGGGAGGGGAAAAAGAGAGGGAGAGAAACATTAATGTGTGGTTTCCTCTCACACGTCCCCAACTGGGGATATGGCTAGCAACCCAGGCATGTGCCCTGACTGGGAATCAAATCAGTGACCCTTTGGTTTGTAGGCTGGCACTCAATCCACTGAGTCATACCAGCCAGGACCCCCCACTGGATTTTACAACCAGAAGTTATAAAGCTTTCTTTTCCCGGCGCTGGAACCCTGGGCTGTGCAGTCTGGTCTGGGACTGGGATTACTCACTCCCAAGGGATCCCTTCTGATTTTTATACACCACACATGAATGTGGGACCACCCATGCTGCTGCCACCTCTCAATGCCACACCACGTGCTGTCCACCCTGCTCCACGTCCCCACCCCTCCCACCTGTCTGGATGAATATGGCTTCTTTAAATACTTGGTTGTCGGACTTCCACACAGCTCAATTTTCTGGCAGTTCTGAGTGTTTTTTTGTTTTGAGATTAGTTGTGATTCTTCTTGTGGTTGTGTGAGGAGGTGAAGCATGTCTGCCCGTGCCTCCATCTTGACCGGAAGTTCAAAGAACTTTCTGAATGGAGAAAAGGATCTTTATATTTTAATAATAACTGATGCCTGAAAGTGGGGAAATGACTGATTTGTTCAGTTTGCACTTGAACTTGTACTTAACTATTTTTTTAACTATTTCTAATATACAATATTGAGCTTTTTAAGCCTGAATCCACATTAAAATATTCTATTAAAAATTGGAAGACATAAAAATTATTTTTCAGTAATTGATAGTAACTTTTCTCAGTTTTAAGGATTAGAGATATTATCTAGAGTCATTTTTATATAATCTCTTGTCAGACTATTCAGTTATTTTTTGAAATTATTTGACCTTCCCTTCATTTTTTGATGTTACTGTATTAATCCCTTGTATAAATAGTCCCACATTATTTAAGTCATGGTGGGGTTGCTGAAATAACTTTCTCACTGATATCTCTGTTTCTAATCCCTTTACTTTTCATCTCTTCCTCTCTGTATTCAGATTAATGTCCCTAAGTCTTTAACTATGGGAGAATCTACATTGACTCCCAATTAATATGCTATTAGAGTCTGTTGTTCACTTTCATGACTCCCTAGTAATGTGGCCCGACCATACTTATCCACTTTATTTTTCTTACCTATTTACATGAAAATTCTCAGCTATATATTTCCTAGTTTTGTTTCTCCCCTATTTCTTCTCGTCCCCTCTGACTCCACTTGCACATATGTTAGACCTTTCCCTGTGTCCTTAATGTCTCAGGTACCTTTATGTCTCATTTTGTACCTGTTGCCATGGGACGATACCTTAAATACAGCCCTTTCACTCTGAAAAGTATCCCACTGGTATATATTACTTTATGTCTTTTGTACGCTTGTCACTGTTTTCCATCCTTTTGCCTTTCTGTACTTTATTCTGGGTATATTTTCTTTGGCCTATGTTCCCTTTCAGTATTTGTATCTCTTGTTGGTCTAATCTGTTTGACTCAACCTACCATCAATTTCTTCATTTAGTGTTTTTTTTAGTTCTAGAATTTCTGTTTGGTTTTTTTTATAGTTTCTAGTTCTCCATTAAATTCTCAATTTAGTTCTTTATTTAATTGAACATACTAGGTGTAGTAATTTTAAAGTCTGTGTCTGATAACTATTAATATGTTTCTGGTGTCTAATGTCTATTGTATCTGTTGGATTTTGGTCATTCGGGTCCATCTCCATAATGCCTAGTTTATTATAATATGTGCCAGATACCGTATATGAAAAATTGTTGAGATAATTTGTGGGCTAGAGTAATGTTATTTTCTTCCAGAGAGAAATGTGTGTTTCTGGCAGAGACTAAAGGCAGACCTTATCCCACATTATTGAAGCTGAATAATGTTTAAAATTTTTTGTAATAAAAACTTTTTTAAAAGTTAGCTTAAAGTCATATAAATTACAACTACTTTTAGTTGTTTTCTGAGAAAAAGAAAAAATACCAAATGTTTTTGCAAATTAAAAAAATTTAAAGAGTACTGCAATAGCACATTTATCTGGGTTGTATTTTATGCATTAAAAGGGAAAGGAAGAACAAAGAGCGACTATGAAAAGCAAGGAAATACTTGGAGAAAAAGGAAAAGAAGAAAGACCCATATATAATGTCTGTTCTCTTTTATGTATTTAACTAGTTCACATGGGGGCTGTGGAGGAAGTGGGTGGAGATGGAAGAGGGGATGGGGGATAAATGGTGATGGAAAAAATACAATAAAAATAAATTAAAAAAAAAAACATTCACAGAGCAGCATATTTCCTTATAGCTTGCCCACTTTGTCTCAGATGTGTAGTTTATCATACTGTCTTATTTTCAGTCCTTGGTGTTTTATCTTCATGTGCAGACTGTCAGTTTTAAAATTATTAATTCATCTAGCTAAAAGTTGGGAGGAAGTGTTATGACGTGGATGGGCAGCAGGCTGTTGATCAGGGCTGTGAAAGCTGCTACCCAAGGCTCTTTCAGGCTTGCTTCTGCCTGTTTCTAGGGCTTTCAGTGTTTTGGACCACTTTTTAGGTTAGTGTCTTGGCTTTTGTTTCCTTACCATCCATGTAGATAGTATAATTTTGGATCTATAGGTATGTACTTTCATGACTTCTGCTTTTCAGGTTTTGAGAGTGATAGATGGCAGATCTCTTTATTGCATCTTTAGGATTTTTGCGGCCTCTTAGTCATGCAACACTTGGCTCTGGGGTTTTGTGAAGGGAGTTTACTAAGATTAGTCCTTCAGCAGTTTACCTGAGGTTTAATTTACAGTATAATCTGGAAGAAGATGTTGGGGAGGAAAACTTTTCCAGTACCCTCTTAGGTTCAGTAGCTGCAGACCTTTGAATTAAACTGACAAAAGACACATTAGAGAGAAAAGACAGTTTATTAACACCTGCAAAATGTATGCCACAGGAGTGTGCAGTGATGAATAACTAAAAGAGGTGGTTAGAATTTAGGGCTCACAACCTAATGTATTAGGAGAAAGTAGCAGGGAGAAAAGGCTTTTATGTCTTTAGGAAAGACAAATAGGTCTTTAGAATAAATGGGAGTTAAGAAAGTTTGTGATAATATTTGTTTATGTAGGGGCAAATGGTCTTTCCATCTTCTTCAGGACCATGAAACTCCCCCAGAGAGGGGACTGATGGTATATTTACTCATGGTCTCTCTCCTGGGAGTACAAGCCAACCTGTAATGGGAATTTATGGCAGTCTTCATTTCTCAGAAGTGTCTGCTGTTAGTTAGATAAGGGAATCTCTGAGAAGGTTTCTTTCTACATTCGTTGAATCTCACATGTCTTCATCTTAAAATCTTTATGCTATAGTGGCATATTTTGGGATGGCATATCCTGTTCTCCTTCAAACGTAAAGTAACTAACCAAGTAAGTCTCTTCCAGATAAGAAATGAGACCTGGGTAAGGTGCTATGGAAATGAAAATGCAGCAATATAAAGGATTTTATACGAGCAGGAGTTTGAAGGATTTAATTACTGGCTAGCAAAGGGCAGAAAAAAAGGAAAACTTTAATTGTAGATATCTTTTTATTTAATGTTTGTGACAAATTTCCCTTTTTAGTCCTTAGAGCACTCAAAGAAGGAATTTTATAAAGAGCAAAATATAGTGTAAACCTTATATTAACCTAAAGTTAACAACCCAAAATGAGAGGAGACAAGCATTTATTTGGGATCAGGGGATTGCACTTCGGTAAGCACGGATTCCGGCAGAAACCCAAATAGTGTCCCTATTACAGGGTGAAAGCAGTGGGGTTTTATGAGAAAAAGGAAATGAATAATTACATGAAAGGAAGAAAAAAATTCTATTGGTGCTGACAAGTTGAGCTACTCTTGGCTATACATGGTTGGTTACTAATTCTGTCTTCAGATGGAAGATCCATAATAATCAGTCCTTGTGATCAGGCTTTTTTGTTGACTTTAAAAACAATTCTTTATAAAACAATTGTTGTTTAGCCCAGCCCAGTGGTTTGTCCTATCCAAAGGTTCAAGGAACATGATAACACATTGCTCTGGAATGGCTGCTCCAGCTCCTTTTTAAAATGGCTCCATTTATGTCCTGTTTCACACTCCTGTTGCATTTCTATTGTAAAGAGTGATAGATTAGGCTTCAAGGGGACAACGGGCTCTGATGCCTGAGATAATTGTTTCTGCAGTGGAGACCTCACCCCTTTGGACTCAATAACTAATTCTAGTTACATAATCCTTTTAGCGCTTCCAGTGGTACAAGTCACAGGAGTCATTGTGCCATTATAATGTTTGCATTGGTAGATGCTCTGATGGTGGGAACATAATTCCCCATATTAGTGTAAACTACGGGCAGCATGATCCACCAGCACTAATCTTATCTCACATGGCTTTCACTGGGGCTTCAGGGCTTTGAGCTGTTTACCCTTTAAAAGATCTTTTTATTTTAACTTTAACATTTGTTAGTGTCCTTAATGAAAATTAGGTCTAAAGTGAGTATACATTACAAATGCTATCCGACATACAGATGTTAGGCCCCAAAAGATACATCCTTTATAATTTGGATCACTATAGGCTTTAACCTGTTTTGATCACAGTGGACTCTCCTGTGGCATCTTATTCTGATAATATTTTTTTTCGGAGTTGTTTTATTTCTCTTTCATTGATTTCTTCACCCTCCTTATACATTTGCTCAGATACCCCTATCCTACTGGGAAAATCCTTTTAACAGAACAGCTTGAGGTCTTTTCCTAACTTCTCCCAAGTAGCTGAATCCATTTTTAACTCTAAGAAACCATCCTTTCAGAGGTCCTTTAGCAGTGCAACACTGGTGGCCTTTTTCTCACCTTTTGAGGATGAAGGAAACCAGAATATGTCATCCCAAAATAAATTATTATGAGCTGAAGGCAATTAAGCAAATGTAGGGAAAACTCTCTTTACCCTCCCTCTTCTCTACTGAAAGGCAGGCTATAAATTCGCCTTTTACTTGAACACTTACCAGCTCAGGGAAGGTACCAGAGGAATCTGCAAACAAACTTTAACTTTAGTTTCCTCCTGTGTGTTTATCTTCCCGCAGTTGTAGCTTTGGGTGCCTAAAATTACTTTCCTTTGTCCTGACATTTCTGTACAAGTTACTGTTCTTTGTTGATGATCCTATATAAACTGTAGTTCTAAGCCACTACCTGGAGTTATTTTCATTGAAGTTTCTCTTATCTGATGTGTGCTATAAATGTTAATAAACTCTTTTTCTTGTTAATTTCACTTTTTGTTAAAAAAATCCCAGCTTAAAACCTAAGGTGGGTAGACCTAATTTTTTGCCTCCTCCACAACAGCTTTATATTATTTGACCATCTCTTTAAACTTGAAACATTTATTTCCCCTCAATTTCAATGAAAACTGATCAGAAATCATTTTACCTCCTATTTCTCTGATTAGTTCTTGTATTTCTCTTTATGGTTCTTTTATGTAGATATTTTCCTAGGGTCTTTCCTTTTCTTTTTTCCCCTTTGCTAAATAAATTTTATTGATTGATTTTAGAGAAAGAGAAAGGGGGAGAGAGAAAGATGGACAGACACAGACATGGACTTGTTCCACTTATTTGTGCATTCATTGGTTGCTTCTTATGTGTGCCCTGACCAGGGATCAGGGATAAAACCTGCGACCTTGGCGTATCTGGACAGTGCTTCAGCCAAATGAGCTCCCCCTCAACCCCACAGGGCAACAACCTAATTTTTTGAATGGACAAAAGGCTTAAACTTGCACTTCACAAAAGAGGATATCCAAATGGCTAATAAGCATGTGAAAAGGCAATAGTACGGGAAATGCTGTCACCATTTAACCACTGATTTAATCATTAATCATTTAATGCAGATTGAATGAGATACTACCACACCCCTACCAGGAGGGTTAAAATTAAAGAATTAGAAGTACCAAGTGTGATATAGATATGGGGCACCTGGAACTTTCATACCTTCCTGGTGAGGGTGTATATTGGTCCAGATCCTGGAAACCTGTTTGGCAGTGTCTATTAAATCTAAATATACATGTAGTCTGTCATCCATCGTTAACACTCCTGGCCTTACGTCTGCTAGCAGTGAGTGTTTATGTCCACCAAAAGACTTGGTGCAGGAATGTAATAGCTAAAAATAGGAAACAACCCAAATGTTTGTCAACAGTAGAATTTATAAATAGATTATAGATTGTAGTATATTCATAAAGTGGAATGCTACATAGCAATGAAAGGAATGAATTGCTACATGTAGTAGTATTATAAATGAATCTTACAGACATGTTTTTGAGTAAAGGAAGCTACACATGGCTCTCAGGCCTGAGTTACCCATTTGGAAATCTCCCAAGTGTACTTTCGCTTTTCTAATATACCACTGCCCGCCTTGCTAGCTGTATCTCTCGTGTAAATTCCTTCTTTTGAGAAGACAAGTACCGAGATCCTCGGAACACTTGTTCTACTGATCCTGTGACAATGTGAAATTTTATTCTCAGGAAACTATCTTAGAATAAGTTAGAGTCCTTCCCGTAGATCTTTAAGATGAAATCTATTCGCAAATACATTCTAGTAAAACAATGACTGGGGGAAAAAAAAGGAAACTACACTCAAGAGTTAATGCTATTCGATTCAATTTATAGGAAGTTCACGTCAGACGAAACTAATCTATGGTAATAGAGGTCAGAGTAATGGTTACCTTTGGTGGATTTATTGATTGAGGGAACACAAAGGAGCCTTCTGGATTATTGGAAATGTTCTATAACTTCATCTCAATTGCAGTTATAAGGCTTTATACATACAGAAATATTTATGGAGCGGTCTACCCAAGATTTGTGCATTTCACTACCTGTAAGTTATACCTCAATAAAGAATAGTGGGGTTTTAAATATAAATAAATATATGTGTATATATGTATGCATACACACATAAATATATATACTTGTACCCATTACTTCCTATTTCAACTCTCCTTTTGTTTATACCTTTCCTTAAAACCAGCTCTCTCTCTGGCTTCCCTGTGTTTGTTACCTGAAACCCTATTAAACTTTTTTGTAGTCAGTCCTTAAATCCTTTCAACTCTCCCTTTAAAATATCTCCCATCCATACTATTTCCAAATCATGTCTGTAACTAGAGTTTCAGCCTTGTCCACAAGCCTGAATTATTGCTAAGAACCTAACTGGTTTCCTTGCTCTTCATACTCAAAACTATTATCCAACATTGCCAGGAAAGCTGTCTCTAAAGCACCATTCAGATGATACTAGCACTCTGTTAACTGGCTCTCCTCAAAAGCATTGAGGCGGTTGCCACTACCGGAGTAGTAGGTGCAGACCAGGCTCTAGCACTGCATTTAAGACTCTCTTGATCTGGCCCAAACCAGCCATATTACTTCCCCATCCATACATAGTCCTCTGAAAAAATGCGAATACTTAGTGTTCCAAAGTTATTTTACTCTCTGTTGCTTATGCCTCTTTGTCCATGTTCTTCTCTTCCTAAATGCTTTCTTTCTCGTGTCAGCCCCATTTTAAACTGTTTCAACCTGCGGGTATTACGATGTGCTTGATGAAATCCATGACCCCCTGCAGTTACATCCAAATGTTTCCATATATGTACATTTTTCTGGAGAAAGGGCCTGTCTTGCCATCAGATTCTCAAAAAGGTCCATAAACCTCCTCAAAGTTAAATTGATTTAGTGGCCTTTTGAAGAGAGATAAATTAACTCTTTATGTTTTAACAAAGTTTTTGTCTCATTAAAACTTAGTTTTCGATACACTGGGTAATAAAATGTTTTTAATAAGTTATATTGAAAGTCCCAAGATTAAAATTCAGGTAAAATGGCTTCTTCTTATCCATTTTTTAGGTCCCTGGATTTAGCTCTTTATGTAGAATTTATTTTCCTCAAAAGATAGTATCTTAGTATTTTTGACTTTGGTATCTTTAGTTAGAGGGGAGATTTTTTTTCCTTCCCACATGACTATTTACAGAGTTCATAGACAATACCATCTCTGTATGCTTTCATGTAGCAATCGCTTTTAAAAGATATTAGTCACAATTTTTCAACATCTTTTTCTCTGTTTTAGATTCCCATAGGCAATGGAAACTGATCTCAATTCCCAGGACAGAAAGGACCTGGACAAATTCATTAAATTTTTTGCCCTCAAGGTAATACATCCATTTTCTTGAGCCTAGAACTGTTGGAAATAACTTCCATGCTTCTCCGTTTTTGGAAATATAGCATAACAGCTTGTATCTTGCCCATTCTAATGGATACTTCTGTCTGTTGTAAACCAAACTGTGAAGTTTGGGGGCGGTATTGGGGGTGTAACTAAAAAGTAGCTTCCAATTTTCAACAGCTACTTGTTCAAAAAAAAATTTTCTTTTTTCTTGTGCAAAGCTGTTTGCAGAAATGTCAAACTAGTATGCCAGGTTATCGGCACAGTATGTTCCCTTGTAGAAGGAACAAAGACTGAGGACTGGAATGGACAGCATTTTGGGCATCGTTCCCTAAGCATCACGTAACTCAAATGTCTTAACTTTCATTTATTGTTCCATTCTGGTAAATGAGGAATTAAAACTGAATTTTGAATGCTTTTTTTTTTTTTAATTTACTGATTTTAGAGAAAGAGAAGTAGGGAGGGAGGGAGAGAGAGACAGACAGACAGACATTGATTTTGTTGTTCCATTTATTTATGCATTCATCGGGGTTTGTTTGTTTGTTTTTAGATTTTATTTATTTATTTTTAGAGAGAGGAAGTGAGGGAGAAAGAGAGGGAGAGAAACATCAATGTGTGGTTGCCTCTTGAGTGCCCCCTACTGGGGACCTGGCCTGCAACCCAGGCATGTGCCCTGACTGGGAACTGAACCAGTGACACTCTGGTTTGCAGTCCAGCGCTCAGTCTACTGAGCCACATCAGCCAGGACCATTGGTTGATTCCTGTATCTGCCCTGACCAGGGATCAAACCTGCAACTTTGGCTTATTGGGATGACCCTATAATTAACCAAACTATCCAGCCAGGGCCTTGCATGCTTTAGAAGTTATATTTTTCTAAATCTAAACATCCTTTCCACCTCTATCACTCCTTCCTCTGAAACATTGCCATGCAAGAACAATTCCGACAGTAGATTCTGGTTGTAAAAGTATTTGGAAGACTTTTGCCATATGGGCCAAAAGATATGAATAACTGTGGAATCTTTGGTTTAAATCTACTATGATTACATAAGTGTATGGCAGTGAATATTTACACCTACTGTTAGACTTGTTTCTTTATGAAAGTCAGAGCCACCATGTGCAACTTTCCTTCTGCCATGTGAGAACATTACAGATTCCAAGCCTCAAACTATAATTCTTCTAATTGGTTGACACTGTGTACTCGGGAATATTTATAGTATCCTTTTTGTATAGTGTTTTTTCTATCTGTTCTTGAACTTTTAAAAAATTTTATTTATTTATTTTTAGAGAGAGGGGAAAGGAGAAAAAGAAACCTCAATGTGTGGTTGCCTCTTGAGCGCCCCCTGCTGGGGTCCTGGCCCACAACCCAGGCATGCCCAGTCAGTGCCCTGACTGGGAATTGAACCGGCAGCCCTTTGCTTCACAGTCCAGTACTCAGTCCACTGTGCCACACCAGCCAGGGCTGTTTTTGAACATTTTAAGTTCCTAAAGGATAGTTATGATTATTGGCATCTTTTAAACACTACTTTGGAAGAGTTTTAATCTTTATTTGAAGCCAAATCAATTTAAGACTTTACATCTTCGATTTTTTTTATTTGTTTGTTGTTGTTGTTGTTGTTTTTAGACTGTTCAAGTGATTGTCCAGGCTCGACTTGGAGAGAAGATTTGTACTCGTTCATCTTCATCCCCAACGGGTTCTGATTGGGTAAAATTCCTATTCTTTGCTAAAGGGTTTACTGCAGTGTTTGTTACAAGGAATCACAGTGCAGTAATAAGGGATACTGTTTTGTAGTAGTATTAATTCATAACATTAAAATATCTAATTCTGTTTGATCCATTCACTTGGAAAGTATGTTCTTTATTGAATGTTAGTCCTGGATTTATTTGGCTCTTGGTTTTCTGCTGTTTTAGGTGAAAAGCTTAGTCTTTAGAAACAAAATTCTTGTTACTAATGTTTTGTCTTGGATCATCAGCAGTTTCAACCTGAGTTTTGGAGCTTTGATGCAGGATACCTCTTATGGGGAAGGAAGAAGTGAATGGATGTCTTAATCAGTCAAAGCAATACATGCATTACCCAACATACAGTCTGTAATACTTCTGTTTTTAAAGAAGGGACTTTTTTAATTATTTTTTTTAAAGATGTTATTTATTTATTTTTAGAAGGGAAGGGAGGGAGAAAGAAAGGCAGAGAAACATTGCCATGAGAGAGAAATGTCAATTGGTTGCCTCTCTTAAGCACCTGGACCGACGACCTGGCCCTAAACCCAGGCATGTGCCCTGACCAGGAATCAAGCACATGACCTTTCACTTTGTGGGATAGTGCCCAACCAATGAGCCACATCAGTCAAGGCTGTTTCCATAATACTTTCTGTGAGTGACAAGTCCCTTTCGTTTTCTAGTTCAATTTAGCAATCAAAGACATCCCAGAGGTTACACATGAAGCAAAGAAGGCGCTGGCAGGGCAGCTGCCTGCCGTCGGGAGATCTATGTGTGTGGAGATCTCACTCAAGACTTCCGAGGTAAGGTTGTGGCCGGGATGGCGTCTTAACTTGGCGCCCAAAACTCTTCACACTCTGGTTCCAACTCAGCCCTGTTCCTGCCCCTTCCCTCTCTGAACTACTCATTCTCTGAGGAGGTCATGGTTTTTGCGTTTATCCTTCCAACCACCTGGAATAGTTTTGTCCCTCTCATCTTTTTATACTTATATTATTTATGTATGACGTGTTTCTACCTATCCTCAAGAGAATCTTGCTCTAGAAAATCTCCCCCTTTTAGAGAGAGAGGTAACTACTCTTTTTAGACTTCTATGTACCTTGTTTGTATTTGTTTCTAGAGTAAAACTTGCTGTATTGTGATTTTTCTTTAAATATATTTTTTAATCACCTTAGTCTATGTTAGGATTGAGGCAGGTATTATTACTTGCATGATTATTAACCTATTTCTACTACAAGATTGTGAGGCTGCATGGTATAATGAATGGCAGATGGAGTTTGGAGCTACACAGACCCAAGTTCAGGTCCCAGTTGGCCAAATTACTTACCCCACCCCCTCCAACACCACCAAACTAAACCAGCACCTCACAGCCTTGCAAAGCTTCCATATTTTTTCATTTAATTCTTATTTGTAAAGTGTCGAACATAACATATAGTAGGAGATTCTTACATGTTCCTGTTCCTACCTTACATTTCTATTCTGGAGGTCAGCAGCTATGCTACATCTCATTTATCTTTATAGATCTTCAAATTCTTTTTGAAATGAGGCAGAATATAAATAAATAATCATCTGTGTGCCTAATGCAGTGCCTGGGATGGCCCGTAGTAAGCTGTCGATGAATTTATTTGGTTCCATGGAAAACTTGGAACCAAATAAAACAAAACTTCCTATTCTTTGTTGAATTACCAGTTTATACTATAAATTATTTTCCTTAGTGATTTATAGGGAGTCCAAAAGGAATTCCTAGAAGAACTCTTTCCTCTCCCACACATCTGTGAAATCTGACTATAAACTATTCTGATTGTCCTAGAGAAACCATACCTTTTGTCATGGATACTTCCTATTAGCCAATCATTCCCTGATTTTGGGGGGGAATGGGGAGAATTAAAAGTCATCATGTCATTTAGAAATGATAATATAATGAAAAGGATACATATTTAAATTTGATCTAGAACAAATACAGTGGTCTATT
This sequence comes from Mormoops blainvillei, assembly GCA_004026545.1. Taxonomy (NCBI): domain Eukaryota; kingdom Metazoa; phylum Chordata; class Mammalia; order Chiroptera; family Mormoopidae; genus Mormoops; species Mormoops blainvillei. The sequence goes on from PVJD01002290.1 coordinate 174,561, forward strand.
CCACAAACTAACAAAAGTTTACTCTCAAACCTAAAAGAATAACACTCTTCCAATGGATTAGTAGAAAGGTTTCTTATATTCAAAGTATGTGATGAGCCTTCTCACTAAATGACTCATAGGAAGGAGTGTTATGGTTGAGGGATTCTGGCTTTAGTCTTTTCTTTTTCTTTCCCATCCACTAGATGAAGTCCATTCACAGTAACACAGAGAAAGGCTGAACAGTTTGGCTAAAGATATCAGACAGCTAAAAATATTAAAGTAAGGAGCTTGTTAAGGTATTCTTTAATTGCAGCATCACCTAAAAATACCCCCTATAGAATTGGAGGGAAAGGTTCTCTTCATCATTAGAAATGGTGGCCTTACGGAAGAGCAGTTCAGATACATATCGCAAAAGTGTTAGAAGCATAAATACTCTTTGATCTAACGATTCTAATTCTGGAAATTTGCATTAAGACAATAATTTGGGGTATATGCAAAGTTTTAGTCTCAAGGCTGTTTTTCATAATGGTGTTTGTAATAGTGAAAAATTAGAAACAACCTGTATGTCCAAGTATGGGGGAACTGACTTGATAAAACGATGATCCTATATTGTAATACTATGCAATTATTTAAAATAATGCAGAATTTTTCATTATGATGAAAATGCCATGTTGTATTTATTAATAAAATAGTATATGTGGTATCGCCTCACTTTTATTTAGAAAAGTGGCTGGTTGGAATATAAGTCGATAACTTTTTTCTTTTTGCTTATTTATACTTTACTATATATTTTATAGTGATTCTATAGCACTTTGTAGCAAGGAAAAAGAAGATAATTTAAAAAAAAATAAAATTGAAATATCTTTCATTTGTCCCATCTATAGGGAGATTCCATGGAACTAGAAATTTGGTGTCTTGAAATGAATGAAAAGTAAGTTCTCTGTCTTAGGTTCCTTGGTTTTAGTAGCTGAGGATAAAGCAGATGACATCCTGTGAAAAGCAGGGCTTTGTTGTCAGTCATGGAGGGTGTTCTGCTCACTTAAGGAATCCAGTAGGTCTCTGCTACAATTTGCTTCATGCTTGGCTTCCAGCCCTAATACAGAGATGACCTTCAGCGGGAGCATTAGTCCAGAGAGACTCAACAGGGAAAGGAGCAGGGAGAGAGCTGAAAAGAGTTTGTTGTTTTCCCAGAGTACAGATAGTTCTCTGATTAAATCCCTTGGGAGCTCTTGCAACATGACTACTCCAGTTTGCCTGTTTTCTGTGTGGCAGAAATCCAATAAGTTTTCCCCTCCCTACTCTTTTTTTATACACTGTGTTGGTCATGGATTGAAAATGCATGGTATTCCCCTCCTCCATTTTCTTTCAAGGAAGATTAGCTTATTTCCTGCCCAAAGTTTCAGTTTGCAAGAAGATTATACTTGTAGGAAAATTGAGGAAATAACAACACATCAGAAGAAAAATTTCAGTAATAAGTATATGTGATACGGACATTTTTTAAAAAATAGAAGGTGATTGCCAGTTATAGTCCAAAATTTCACTACCAAATAGATGTATAGAGGTAGACAGCTCATAAGACAGTACATTGAAATTGTGTTTTCATCTTCATTAATTTAATTGCAACTTTGAATTATTATTTTTAAGTGTGTTACTTTATTTCTTAAATAACTGCTTCAAAGCTAGAAAAAATATATTGGGTGCCTTTTGGTGTCTCCCTGTGTCCAGCATAAGAAAGTAAAACTTTGGTTTATTGGTTTATCTCAATAGTCTGTTAGTAAACTGACAACTCTAATTACATCTTTAGTTCAGAACATGTTTTAATAATAAATTTAATTTTAAACAGTTCTAGTGCTTAATTTGCAACCATCTCTGTTGGCTGTCATTCTCTGAATGGTGTATTTGAACTACAAAAGTTTATGTTCTATCAGAATTTATGAGTAATGATAACAAGTTTATCTCAGCCAATAAATGGATCATAACTAATATCTCTATATCCATTGCATTTTTAAATTTTAAAAAAATTTTTTAGAAAGAGAAGCATCAGTTTGTTGTTTCACTTATTTATGCATTCATTGGGTGATTCGTGTATATGCCCTAACTCAGGATCAAACCTGCAACCTTGGTATATTGGAATGATGCTGTAACCAATTGAGCTACCCAGCCAGGGCTATCCATTGCATTTCTGTTCTTTGTTTTATGTTAGTCGAATAGGAGAACGCTGATAGTGTCTGTGCTCTGCAGGTGTGATAAAGAAATCAAAGTTTCTTACACGGTGTACAACAGACTGTCCTTGCTGCTGAAGTCTCTCCTTGCTATAACTAGGGTGACACCAGCTTACAGACTCTCCAGGAAACAAGGGCATGAATATGTCATATTATACAGGTAAACAGCATGGTTGCTCACCCTTCTTGATTCGCTTCTCAGCCTCATCAATTGCATATTGTCTGACTGGCATTCAGGTATTATTCAGGTATTCTGTGATTTTTGGACAGGTGGTTGGATATCTGATGCTGTAGCTTTACTATGATTGTCTATCTATCCTCTCTTAGGAACTCAGCTTTCCAAGGCTACCAAGTTCTTTGTCCTTTTGTCTGTACACAGTCAAAATTCTTGTGTATTGGATTTGAGGTTCTATTGATAGGACCTTAAAGCAGGAAAAGGAACTTAAGACTTTTAAAAAACAGACCATCCTGAGCAGATTCTAGCCATCTATATTCCTGAGTTTAGTTCAAACATTTTGTCTAACAAACTAATTCTTTTTTTTTTTTTTTTTACTTTTTAAAAATTTTATTTATTTTCTAGAGAAAGGAGAAGGGAGAAAGTGAGTGTGAAAGAAACATCTATCGGTTGCCTCTTGCACTCCCCCAACTAGGGACCTAACCTGCATGTACCCTGACTGGGAATCAAACTGGTGACTTTTCAGTTCTCAGGCCGGTGCGCAGTCCACTGAGCGACACCAGCCAGGGCTCAATTTGTTTTTTAGTTAGTTGTTTGTGGATATAGAGGACTGGTCGACAGCTTTTGGAGTGTTTTCCTTGGAATATTTCACTCTTTTTTTAATAAAACACATATTTTAATAAACACATGTTATTGAGTGCCTTTTTAATGCAAGCGTTGTCCTAGGCCCAAGGAAGAACTATACAGAGACCCTACCCTGCAGGTATTTCCAATCTAATGGGGGAAAAGTTTGGTATGTGCATAATTTAATAGAAAGCAGGATTTGAAAACTGCCTAGCAGTATCAAGAAAAAAGTACTGGGAGAACAAAGAAAGGGAAAATTTCTTCTGGGTGGGAGATACAAAACAGACTTCATTGCGAAAGTGGCCTTAAGCTAGACCTTGAAGCAGGGAATTTTAGCCGGTGGAAGTGAGAGAGAGAGATTGTTCCTGCTGGGGAGTACAATAGATGGCAAGCCATAGAAGGCGGGGCAGGATATGAACTACTCAAATTGTCTGAAGGACCGAAGTGGTGACATAGAGGATATGTAGGAAAGTGTGAGAGCAGACTCTGGTATTCCAGGAGTCCCAGATCATCCAATACTCTTTTCCTTTGTATTTGTGACCAGCCAACCCTTTTTTTTTTCTTTTTTTTTAAGATCTTATTTATTTCTTTTTTAGAAGGGGAAGGGAGGGAGAAAGGGAGAGAAACATCAATGTGTGGCACCCCTCTACTGGGGACCTGGCCTGTGACCCAGGCATGTGCCCTGACTGGGAATTGAACCACAACCCTTTGGTTCTCAGGCCAGTGCTCAATCCATGGAGCCACACCAGCCAGAGGCAGCCATTGGTTTTTAAGCTTTTGGCTTACATGTATAGAGCTGACTTTGACAAGAATTAGGATAGCATGATGGAAAAACTAATGATTAGAGACTTAACTAGTTCTGTTGCAACAATCTAGTACCTGAGAATAGTTATCAAGTCATTCTTTAACTTTTTTAACAATTAATCTAGCAATCCTCCCCATGTTTATTTTTCCAAGTCTTTCATAGGTTTTTGTCATCTTCTCTGTAGTCTTTCCAGGTTTCAAGTTGAGTATTCCAAATCACTAGACTTTTATTCGGATATAACAGAAAGATTACTTTCTAACTCTTGCCTCTCATTTACCTATACCGAGTCCCGTTCACTTTTCTTCTTTTATAAGTAGCCATATTATGCTACTAGTCACAGTTTAGTTAACTAGGACTCTTAGTCCTTACCATTACCACTATTTAAAGTCTTCCTGTATCTTATATTTCTGGAGTAATACAGCATTTATTGCTAATTTTTTATCATTTAGGAGTGTTTTTGGATGCAAATAACTGGTTTAAACCAAAGAGAAGTAGGTGATCTCATTGATGGATTTTGTGCTTTTTTTATACTATTGTTAACAGATTAACAGGATAACCTTATAACATGAAAGAATAGCCTTGTCTTTTTTTTAAGCAGTATTATTATTTTTTCCTGACCCTGTAGATTTGATCATGTTACAAAAGCTCATTCTGAATTTTTTGTTCTTTAGATTGAAATTTTATTGTCTGCCATCTATGAAGAAAACTTTTGCTTAGCAACTGAATGGCATAAAGAGTGTAGCCAAGGATAAGTTTAGCATAATTAGGTTATTTTAAGTACTGTACCAGTATTTAAATTTATAGTGAACTGATTAAATGTCAGTTTTTATTAGAACATATCTAGCAAAATCTCAGTAACATCATTTATATATTGCTTTATGGCAGGAGTCAGCAAACTGTGGCCAGCAGACCATTTTATTATTTTTATAGATAAAGTTATTTTAGCCCTGGCTGGTATGGCTTAGAGGATTGAGCGCCGATCTGCCAACCAAAGTGTCACTGGTACAATTCTCAGGCAGGGCACATGCCTGGGTTGCGGGCCAGGTCCCCAGTAGAGGGCTTGTGAGAGGCAACCACACGTTGATGTTTCCCTTCCTTCCCCTCTCTCTAAAAATAAATAAAACATTTTTAAAATAAGGAAAGAAAGAAAGTTATTTTAGTTTGGTTTGTAGGCCAGCGTTCAATCCACTGAGAAATAAAGTGATTTCACATCACAGCTACCCTATTCAATGTGTATCGTCAATGACTACTTTGGCAGGACAACAGCAAAGCTGAGCAGTTACCACAGGCTGCATGGCCTACAAGCCTAAAATATTTACTACTTGATCCTTTTAACAAAAATTGCTGACCCCTGCTTTGTGGTGACTGTTACTTCGTGCATTTATTTCAGATATTTATGTGTATTTCTGTTTTCCCATACCAGGCTATAACCTGTGAGACCTAGGATTCAGATTTCTCCTGAATCTCATCCCTAATTTATCCTTATCTCATCCCTAACACTTTGTACAGGGCTTTGTACATTGTTGGGGTTTAGTTTTTATCACACTCATGTATGTATATAATTTCTTACAATATTACTTGAAAAATTTAAAAATACATTTTTTAGTTAATTTAGATTGGGTTTCAAGGGAGACTCATGGGAAGGTTTTTGTGTTTATATTTTTATATTTTCAGAATAGTCATACCTAGTTATTTGCTGGAAAAGATTTCCTGATTTTTTAGCTGATTTATTTTGGAATGATTTGGGACAAGCACGGAGAGCTCCTCTTAATTGAAGACCACCATTCAGACTCTACTGCCTTCTCTTGCATATTCAAAAGTTGCTAAGAGAGTAGCTCTCAAAAGTTCATATCACAAGAAAAAGAAAATTCTATAACTGTATGATGACAAATGCTAACTAGACTTACTGTGATCATTTCATAGTATATACAGATACTGAATCATTATGTCGTGCATCTGAAACAAATAAAATATATGTCAGTTAGGCTTCAATTTTTAAAAACCTAGTACCTTCTAATAGTAGTCCCAATCTATGTGCCGATTTCATTTGTGTATTTTTTATTTCCCAGTAGGTGTACTTTTTAAAAAACACATTACAGGACAGGGAAGAAGAAACTTCCTTTTTAAATTAATCTTCTCCACATACACCCCCTTGCCTGCAGCTTAATTGAATTAGCATTACTATTCCGTTTGGAGAAGTACTCATGTAGATAAGGAAAGAAAGGTTTGTTTTGTTTATTTTGTATCTAGGTGTTTTTGCTATAGAGGCAATTAGAATAAAGAATCAGGTAACATATCTTTTTCTTTTTTCCCTGCAGGATATATTTTGGGGAAGTTCAGCTGAATGGCTTAGGAGAAGGTATGTATCATGTTAAATATTTCTGATAAGCAACAATTTTGAAAAATTAGAAGGGAAACCAAGAAAACCAGGAAATCTTCATTGGGAATGTCACCTGCAAGGCCCTGGGTCTTTTCCATTCTTAGTTCTGGCGTGCCAGCTTGAGTAGAAGTGCAGTTACTTCATAAATTTGAGGTGTTTGTGTGACAAACTTCTGGTGCACCTTTGCTGTCTCATTGGGCATGTGACAGTCCGGGCCGGGTTGGTTAGGACTTGCTCAGGCCTTAGGTTTAACAATTGTATCTCTTTGAAGGTAGTTTTATCTGGAAATAGAGTACTATTTCCCCTGCTAATATTAGGTCAATATGGAATTAATCGAAAGAAAAAACACACACACGAAATCGACAGACTCAGCGTGCTAAATGAATAATGCCAGAGATTGTATAGGCTTAGAGACAAGGAAAGACAGACCGGGAGCAGTGTCAGTATTATCTGGGGAAAAAGCTAATTATTTCTCTTCTCCTAGGTTTCCAGACAGTTCGTGTTGGGACAGTGGGCACCCCTGTAGGCACCATCACTCTTTCTTGTGCTTACAGAATTAACTTGGCATTCATGTCCACCAGGTGAGGAAAGAGCATTGGAATCCAAAAGGACTGTTCTAAAGATATGAAAGTTTTCACCCAAGCTCCATGACTAAGGATACAGTTCAGCTTTGCCATTGCTGAATTCAGTCCCCTTCTGAAGAATACAATTGATAGAGACCCCAGTTTCATTGGAAAATCGGGATGTCCCAGAGCAGACAATGTAGAGCTGTTGGTTTATATTTAGGAATGTGACAGTTAAGGCTCTGGTGGTTCCTGCTAATAGATCTTAGGTAAGGGGCCCTCTGAGGACTTTGGGGAGGCTGGCAAGGCATTCTGACAAGTCCTACAGTCTGCTTATTGCATTACAGGCAATTTGAGAGGACCCCACCCATCATGGGGATTATCATTGATCACTTTGTGGACCGACCCTATCCCAGCTCCTCGCCCATGCACCCCTGCAATTACAGGTGAGGAATGTGAAAGGCACTTTCCCAAACTGCAGCTAGTAGAAGCATCCGTCTTGCACAGGTACATAGAGCACCTTTATCAGCACTCACCGATGGGCATGGGGCATTGATGGAGAGCCCACATGGAGAAAAATGGAATGGCTTGCTTCCTTTTTTGCCACTGCCTCTAAGGTAGACAGAATGCCCCAGAAAATTCTTGGACATGTTGGATCTTGACAGTAGTGGTTTGACTTCAAGACTACAAGAGTGATAGTAATTTGTGTAATGTCCTTCACAAATTAAATGGTTTTCAGGTTACCATTGGCACATTTCAGTTGTACATGAGAGTCAAATATCATCAGGCCTAGTTCCCAGAAAACAGAGTCTAGAATTCTCTAGAGGTTGGATTAGATGTGTATCAGGAAGGATACTGCCTTTATGTGAAGGACTTCCGAAATCGGATAGGTTTGTTTTCATAATCTAGACTTTTATTTCACTGCAGTCTGTTGCTGACAATTCTCTGGCCCCAACACTGGCCAGGCTTAAGCAAATACTCTCAAATGATACGTCAGGTAAGATGTTTGGGTTTAAAAAAAAAAGTCATTTTCAACCTCTAGATGCTCCTCTCTGGAAAAACTTGAAATTATGAAGGACTCAACACAGCTCCCTCTCTGGACCCTTATGAACTCTGCCTTGAAACAACTGTTGTCACAACTTGTATCCCTTTGTGTCCTTTCTAAAATTTATTGTCCTCACCATAAAATTCATGGCTTCCTTTCTCCTCACTGTAGAACCACTGGTGAGGACACTGGAGTAACATACCCTTCTGTAGAAGATTCTCAGGAAGTGTGCACCACTTCTTTTTCCACCTCCCCGCCATCCCAGGTAGGGGAAATGGGTTCTGGGGAATGGTGGTAGTTATTTGGTACATGTATGGGCCTTATGGAATGGTGTCAAAATTTTAGATACACACACACACATACTTTTGTATTATTTATATTATTGGGTATCGGAATTTAGATAGTTTCTTTTGGTGGTGGGGATGGGGGTGGTGATGGTGGTTGTTTTTAGGGGGTTCTTTCGAACAGTGAGGAAGAACCTTCTCATCCAGCAGGTAATATTGCAGTAACCAGTCTTAACCCACAAGATTTCATGTAATCTTTACCTTCCTGGGGACATCTTATATAAAACTCCCTAGAGAAATCAGTCACAGAATTCCATGTGCATGCTCATTCCAGAGGGATAGTCTGATGAACACTTGTTAATTTGGTAGCTCTTTCTCATTTGAAGTGGTCCCTAAAAATGGAAGGAGCACAAAAGGAGCCAGTAATTATGTAGCATCAAATGCCAGTAAGAAAGCAACAGTGCAGTTTTTCTTAATAGTTGACACAGGTTTCTGCCTATCTATATTCTCTGACCATTTTTAACCATTTACTTTTCCACTTGAGTCCATCTTCAGTGTCAAACTGAATTTTCAGTAATACACAGGCTCCAGACAATGTTCCCAGATTGCCAAGAGGAAGCACCTACGTGGTCTTGTGTAATTGTACATGGACTGAGACTGCTTCAACTAAGGAAGCGTTTTTGCCAGCTGCCTGAATTTCAGGGCACATCCCTTCCCTTCCATTCTAAGTCATTCATCTTCTGTCTCATTCATTGCCTGCAGATCCCTGCTTTTACCTGCCCATCATCTCCATTCCCTCCTGTTTGACTTTCATATCAGGCAGTTTCTTCTGGACCAACTCCATTCTACTTTCCTTTAAACGAGGCCCGAATTGTCCCTTCTCACCATCTTATTTTGTGGACCCAGCAAATGAACTATCCATACGTTTTATTTTCTGTGTTATTTAAATTAAGAAAAAATTAAATTAATTTCATCCTGGGTTGTTAGGAGATACTGGGTTAAAATTATAGTTCTAATCTGTTTCAAAAGCAGAAGTTAGGCACAAAGGCTAACAATGTGTGTGAAGGACATTCAGAAACCATGAATCAGTGTTATGTCTAATGTTGCAACTTACAGTTTTAAAGAGGCTCTTGTAAAGTTGCCCGGGCGGTTTGGTTTGGGGGTGTGGGGATTATTATTCCCCTCTCCACATTAACATACGTAGGCATGAGTGTCGCCATTGCTCTGGGAAGGGGTAGCTTCTGGTACACTTACTGATGTGGAGTAATGCTGACCAAAAAAGGGGAGGAAGTCCACTTTCTTAATAGTGCACATTAGCAGGAGTAGATTATTTTTTAGATAATAAAATGTGAATATGTTAAGCTTAATGTTCATTAAAGTTTTGTTTTATAAGTGATAAATTTATAATCAATAAATAAAGTCGTGACTTGGGAGATGTGAGGGATGGTGACACTGGATCTTAACAAATCAATTTGTCTCTTTCTCTGATACAGTGGCAATTTCACCCAGCTCCAAAAGTAAAGGGAAGCTAAGTAGTTTCTGCACCTGATACTTGCATAAAAGTTTGTTGACCTGTGTGTAAGGGGAGCCCATCTTTTTTCATAATATCAGTTGGCTGTTGTGTCTTATCACAGTTTAAAAGTAGGTCACATCAAGATCTTACTGACACTGAGCACCCCATGGGTGAGCCCTATTCCTGTCCCTGAGCACCTCTAATCAAGGCTGGTACAGTTTGGTGCAGAAATACTCATTTTGAACAGAGAGAGAAAATCATGTTTCATCAGGGAATTGCATAATTGTTCAACAACTTCTATTCGCACTTTTGCTAGAGTTCAGTAAATACAGGTTAATGTGATGTTCGTTTCACCAACAAAATAAGGATCATTTTTGTCATTTGGGCACAGAGCTGAGTCAGTAAATAATTGTGACCCTGAACCTGCTACTATGACTTAAGGCCCTACCTTCAACTCTGATCGTTAATGAGCTAATTGGTGAGACTCACCAAAAATGAAACAGCAAGACCCAAAATAATCACGCCCATTATTAGCTTTGAAATCATGAGTTTTGACAGGGCCCCAGCTCTTGCTCCATCAAATTCGCCTACCCCGCCAGGGACTACAAGAATATACATGTGCGTGTGTACACCCTCAGGCAGCCCTGTGCCTGCCTCTGTGCCATCTGCTCATCTTCCCCGGTATAGATGATGTAGGAAAGTGCAGCTGAGTACCTGAGCATTTTAAAGTGCCAGCCGCAGTTGTCAGCTTTTTAAACCTGTCCCTAAGACTCTGCGTCCTGAGAAAAAGGCATCGTAACACTTAAATCTCAGTTTCCTCATTCATCCTGAGTACACCTCGTGGCTGCTCTTGGGCCCTTCCTGTTGGAGCCCATTCTGTAATGTCCTCTCATCCTCTTGGCTAAAGACAGGCTGATGCTTGGTTCAGATTTCCGTTTTGCCAAGTCATTCCAGCTTGACTCAGCTGTGTTTTCCACCTGCTCACCTGGGAGACCCGCACGCCGTGGAGCCCTGTGGGATAAACATGTGCCAGGCCCTCCCAAGCTGTCAGCTGGGAAGGCAGTCGTGCAGCTTTGTCCCTGCTTCACGCCTGACTTCCGTTGTGCGTTTCAGCCTCGGTTGCTGCTGCCCCTTGGAGTGTTTTTCACTTCTTTCTCAAGTCCCTTCTCTTTTTTCTTCTCTTGTTTCTCCTGTCTCTGTTTGTATCTGTGCACAGTGTGTGTTTACTGTCACAAAGGCACATTTTCAGACCCCTACTCCTGTGGTGACGGATACCCTGAGGGTCCCCATGGCAGGACTGGCCTTTTCCCATCAAGTGAGTCCACTGGGAAGAAGGGGATAAACCAGATGGCATCTTTTTATTTAAAAATTGTGAATAAAGTACAGGGTATAGCTATTGAAATGTCCCCAAGTGTTCTGTGGGTTATTTTGAGGGTTGGTAATTGATTTTTAACAGGACATAGCAGAGCAGCCCAAAATAGGATTTTTCATTTGCCCCCCACCCTTCATGTGAAAAATACATGGAGTTATTTATATCTTATTTCCAAATAAACAGTCCAAGAGTGGTATTCTTTCTATTTCAACATAAATAGGAACCCTCCCATACGCAGTGGTGAGGGAGGGTGTGATTAGAGAAGACGCCTGATGCTTCTAAGGGATCTCAGGGACAAAGTAGAAAATAAAATGACCTGGGAAGAACTGATGACTTTGGCTCCCAAGTTCTGCCCAGCCTTACGCTCCACAGATTGGCTGGGCTGGGAACAGAAACAGCGAGCTTAGAAAAGGGGGAGCAAGGGAGTCATCGGAGGCCTCTGTAAGGCTGCAGAGCTGGGGACCTCAGTCCCACTGCAGTGTCTGCAGTTTCTTCTAAAAAGAAATGGCCTGGTCTGTCTTTAACCCTTGAATCAGGCCCTTTGCACCATGAAGGTGTAGATGGAGATCCAGTCCCTACTTCTCAACTGATCTTGATCATTAATTAGCCAGACTCTAGGATCACCTGTTTTTTCCTCCTCCTTTCCTCTTGCCCCTCTTTGTTTTCTCTTGCTTAGCTCTCAAGCTCTCGCCTTTCCTATCAGCCTGCTGCTCTGGGCGTTGGATCAGCTGACCTGGCTTACCCAGTAGTGTTTGCTGCTGGCTTAAACACCACACATCCTCACCAGGTATCTTTAAAGATGGGGAGGACCTGGGGGTTCCTGTGCTGCCTCCCTGCCCTGAGGCAGCTGAGGGGCCTCTGTAGATACCAGTTCATTTTAAGTGTTTGGAATCAAAGCTCTTCTGTAAGTTCAGAGAACTAACATGACTCTGAGAGGAATGGGCCTCTTAAATTTCAGGAAGGAAAGAAGTGCTTCCCGAGTGTTTCTCCCTCTTTCCTTCCGTGGTCATGGCCATGCATGTCTCCCATTAACCGAGTCCCAGAGAGATTGAAGAGTCAAGGCTTCCTGCTCACTAGATGGCAGCACTGGTGACGGACCAGCTCCAAAGCAGACACCATCATGCTAGGCCAAAGGGTTTCTCTTGCCTGAAGCTACCACGATTCACTGTATTTTTCCATTTTTCCCTAAAGCTAATGCTTCCCGGGAAGGAAGGTGGGGTACCCCTTGCTCCCAGCCAACCTGCCCACGGTGCCCAGGCTGATCAGGAGAGATTAGCAACGTACACCCCTTCTGACGTGGCCCAGTGTGCTGCCACACCTTCTAGCAGGTGAGTTCACGGCTTGACTCTGCCACCGCTCAGGACAGCCAGCGCCCCGTCCTCCCTGGCACATCTTTATTAGGTATTAGTAAAGAGCAGCTTCCAGTCTTGGCTCAGGCTTGGCATTTGCACTCCAAATGTGTAGTCTTTTAAGGCCCTGATAAGAATCTCATATTGCAGCTGGTATGTAAGGAAGCTGAGCCCTGCAGCCTCACAACTGACAACAAACAGCAGGGGTTTAGCTTTTACCACCTTTGTCCAGTGAAGGTTTTCCAGATGTTTTTCTTTTACCCTAAGAGTTATTCCCTTGGAGTTGGTCTTCATGGTCCCCCGAGGACCAGAACAGAGTGTTTACCATGAAGTCTGAAGCCCTAGTGTACCTGTGATGGTAGTTAGGATTGATGTTCTTTTTCTGCTATGTGAGTGCTTTATGGAGAGCTTTCAAAAAAAAACTTTTTTCTCATTAAAAATTTTTTTAAATCTTTGTCTTTCTTGGTTGCAGAAGTGATACATTTTGTGAAATTTAAATTATAAAGACACTGATTAGGTAGAAAAGGAACATTCTCATAATCTCATCCTGCAAAAATCACCACTATTACCTCCTTTTATTTTTTTATTTTGAAGATTTTATTTATTTTTAGAGAGCAGAGAAGGGAGGGAGGGCAACATCTATGTGTGAGAGATACATCAATCAGTTGCCTCGCGCACACCCCAGACTGGGGACCTGGCCCACAACCCAGGCATGGGTGCTGACTGGGGAATCAAACCAGCAACCTTTTGGTTTGTAGGCCAGCACTCAGTCCACTGAGCCACACCAGCTAGGGCTGTTACCTCCTTTTAAAAGACAGAGGATCCAAGAAGGATTAAGTAGTTTGCCTGAGAGCAGTTAGCTTACAAAATTGCCAGGCACAAGCTGAGCTCCTCGGACTTCAAGTCCATGCTCACCCTTTCCATTACACTGGGCGTTTTCCCGTGGGAAGCTGAGGCTGTCTTGATCTGACCTGCCCTCCCTTGACTGGAAGGCCCCCAGAGGTAATGACGTTGATCGCCCTATCACATCCTAATGAACTTTTGGGTAATAGAAATTCCTGGGTTTTGGGGTGTTTTGTTTTTGTTTTGTTTTTTTTTATTCCCACAGTGGAGTGGTGGGAGGGGAATTGTCTGGAAAATGAAATTTTTGCATCATTGCATCAGGAAAAATAATTACTTTCATTCCTGACTTCCCAGACTTCCATCCTCTTATTCCCCTTCATTAGATAAGGAAGACCCTGTTAGTCATCTTGCACGCCGTTTTCTGAGCCTCAGCTCCTGGGCCATGCCCAGCTGTAGCCAAAGACAGAGGACCCTGTGCAGGAGGTTCTTACATGCAGGTGGCCAGAGCTCAGGCCTCTCTTTAGTGCCAGTCCTCCCTGCTGGCTGGAGCCCAGAGGTCACTTGGAGCTCACAGCCCTCCTCCCCACCTTCAGCTCCTGCTTTTGACCAAAGGGGCTCTTCTATCCCCTGCTGCTCACAGGGCGCTGACCACTGGTCTGACACCCACAATATGGGACCCTGTTTCTGCTGCTTGGAGCACCCTCCTATCATCTGGGACTCAGCATCTGGAGGGTTGGACAGGGGTCATTGGGAACAGCCAAACTGCGTGTACCGTTGATAGACCCTGCTGAATGGAGGGATGACTGCGGGTGAGGAGAGGGGAGGAAATATGATGTAGAGCACCGAGGACCTCAGCCCAGGGCATTTGCCACGGGTGGAGAAGGCTCTGGCTACCCAGAGGGTCAAATCTGGGACTCTTGACTTGGTGTAATGGCACTGTTGCTTGTGAGGTAAGGTTTGAATTTAATATTGTACTGTAAACTATACCATCTTATGGTATTTTTAGATAACTCAGCAAAACAAAAATAAGGAGATGGAAAACAGCTAAAATCTTGAGTCTGTCTCTATAATTAATATTTAAGTTAACAGTTTATGAGAGCTGCTTGCCTATGTGTACAATTGCCATATGCATGGTAACTGAAGCTACTTGGTATTTCATATAAGCAGGGCTGTCCAACCTTTTGGTATCTGTGGGCCACACTAGAAGAAAGTGTTTTCTTGGTTACACATTCAATATGTTGTGACATGTAATCACACACACAAAAGAATCTCATAATGTTTTAGGTAAATTTATGATTTTGTGATGGGCCGCATTCATAGCCATGGGACACCCCTGCTTGAAACAACTGTAACATTGAACTTCATACACATACACTCTCACCTCCAAGGGAAGGGCACCAGTGGCAGCAGCCAGACCACACATTGCCATTTCCCACAGAGCGGGCAGGTGGGGCAACGCCGCCCTAGGCTGCAGCCCCAAAAGGGTGGATTTCCGGGGAACCAAGTAGGCTCTGCTATGGTTTGAGAATGGTATCAACGTTATCTTTCTTTTTCAGCGAGGATACTGAAACTGTCTCAAACAGCAGTGAAGGACGGGCCTCTCCCCACGATGTCTTGGAGACCATCTTTGCCCGGAAAGTGGGGGCTTTTGTCAACAAACCCATCAACCAGGTGATTTTTCTGCCACTGCCACCTGTGAGTCATGTCTGAGTGAGGCCTTACAGGCAGGTCTCTTACGTGGAATCTGTGTAGCCACTGACATTACCTGCATAGTGTATACATGTGTGGTAAATTTTGTGTGAAGAGGGTGAATAAGCTGTGACACCCCTCCAGAAAAAGTTGAGAACCGTTCTCTGCCTTTCTTTTAAGCCGCCCCCAGGAGAGGGAGGCTAGACACTACACAGTACACACGGTGCGTGGCGTCATCGCCTCAGCTGAATTTGGAATAGGAAGTTCCTCCTCAGCTCTGCCGGTGAACAGCTGTCACTGAGCTAACTGTGGGCCAAGCTTCCAAAGCTGAATTCCTGGGGCCTTGGGGAGCCCTAACCCCTGTTTGTGCTGTGGGCCTGTGATGGGAGGTGGTGGAAATTGGGGCGGTCTCCAGCATGGGAATCTGAGGGGCAGTGTGGTCAACCTAGGTGTGAACTTGCTGGGCTTCCAGGCGTCTGGCAGCTTCTATGGAAGCTTGCGATTTGAGGGAGGGGCAGGCACTAATGCATTCTTCTGTGACTCTTGAAGGTGACCTTGACCAGTTTGGACATACCCTTTGCCATGTTTGCACCCAAGAATTTAGAGCTGGAGGATGTCGATCCCATGGTGAGTGGGAAGTTCCCAGTGAGATAATGCCTGTCCCTCCTGGGCACGTCACTGTTCTTCCACAGACCATTAGCCATGCCCCGCGGCTTAGGGGTTTGCAGCCGGTGTTGGGTCACTTACAAAACCCTCAACTGTTAACAGTAACTGCCCCCAGTGCACAGAACCAGCCCCTTCCTCTGCCTTATCCTGCACCAGGTGAACCCCCCGGACTCCCCAGAGACAGAGTCCCCGCTCCAGGGCAGCCTGCACTCTGAGGGTTCCAGTGGAGGCAGCAGCGGCCACACCCACGACGACTTCGTCATGGTGGACTTTGTAAGTTGCTGTCACCTGCCTTGACCTTACTGCCCCAGGAGAAGTAAACCTAGAGGCATGCGTTGCACTCAGACAGGACCTCCTTCACAGGGATCAGAGGGGCCAGTACAGACACACGGGATGGCACAGGTGGGCACCCAGCTGGGCAGTGTAGGTGGGGAGCCTGCCCTCAGAGCCTGCTTGTGGAGACACCTGGAGGCCAGTGAACAATAAGGCGTTTTGTGCCATGTCTTCGGTTGACATCGATAATGCAGTTCAGCTCTAAGTGGGGATTTCCCAGTAGGCTCTGCTCATGCCTGACTGGGTAGCCCTGTGCTGAGGAAAGGAATGTGAAGGGAGGCGGCCTCAGCCCAGCCAGCGAGGAGGACTGCTCTCAGCAGGGTTAGAATTTGGCTGCCCCAAAGAGAAAAGGTGTGAAGGCTTCCCTTTCTAAGACAAGCCTGGAGCAGCCTTTTCTTTGATACTTGCAGGAAGGAAACAGGGTGGCTCATCTCTGATTTTCCTCAGTGTTCCATGGCAAGCTAAACTGAGTTTGGTCTTGTTTTTGAAGAAACCAGCTTTTTCTAAAGACGACATTCTTCCGATGGACTTGGGGACCTTCTATCGTGAATTTCAGAACCCGCCTCAGCTGAGCAGCCTCTCCATAGATATCGGGGCCCAGTCCATGGCTGAGGACTTGGTATGGAAACCCCTTCCCCCGCCCCACCTCATTCCCCGACCTCCCTTTCCCCTTTGATGTCATTCCTGCTACACAGGCCTTGAAATTTCTGTTACTCCCCCCAACGCCACGCCTCCCACCTTCCCTATGACAGGAAGGAAGCACTTAGGCCATTGTCTTTTTTTGACCCCACTTGAGCCTTGCGTTCTGCCTGGCAGTCACCGTCCTGAGTTTGCTTGCACTCATGTACTCCTTTTGCACACGGTCAGCATTTCTCACTCATGTTGTTGGTGCCTGATGCCTTCTGCTGGCTGATACCACTAGGCCAAGCTGCTCCAACAGCGCTCACGTGCAGCTGTTCGGCTTGCCAGGGGGGTGCCAGTTGCCCAGGGCAACAGAGTCCTGACACCCTGAGCGTCAGTGTTCCCGCCCTTTCTTAGAGAGGCCGTTCCCTCAGCTGAAGTGCTGGTGTTTGGGCAGGTGTCCTGATACTGACGACGATTACCACCTCTCTCCTTAGGGTGGTCTCTTTTTTCCTGCCTCTGAACAGCAGAGGAGTGCCCTGGATAGCCACAAACTCTGGCTGTCCCATGTCACGGGATGTCAGGGTCCCCTCTGCCTGAAGTGGGGATATCACCTCCTACGCTGAAATTAGAGGAATGGCTTTAGGAATAGCTGCCCTTGATGTGCTTTAAACAAAAAAGCATGCTCAGTAATAATAATAATACAGTAATAATGTCATTAACATTTAGTGAGGCTTTTATAGGTGCCAAGCATTTTTCTAAGTGCTTTACATGAATCTTCAACAACCCCAAAAGAAAGGTTTTCTTCTTACGCCAGTTTACAGATGAGAAAACTGACACTGAACAAATAACTTGCCCATAGTGACACTCAACCTGCAAAACAATGCTTTGATCCCAGGGAGCCTGGCTTCTGATTTTAGGCTTTTAACCACCTATACCACCCCCACCCCTACCCTCTGACTTAAAGTGTGTTTGGAAGGGATTGGCATCTGAAGGCTTTCCAAGTGGTGCTGCAGCCAGTCCCAGCCGATTGCCCCGCCTTCCCAACCTGCCTGGGCTGGCTGGTGTGTCTGGGCCACTTTATAAGTTCTGAGGCATGAGGTTGTCCTACCTCCTTTAAGTACCTGGTGCCTCTCAGGAAACCTGTGACAGTTTAAACGAGGAGTGTCCAACCTTTTGGCATCTCTGGGCCACACTGGAAAGAGAGTTGTCTTGGGCCACACATTAAATACATTGCAAGACGTAATCACAAAAAAAAATCTCATAATGTTTTAAGTAAATTTACGATTTTGTATTGGGCCACATTCATAGCCATCCCGGGCCACAGGTTAAATACTCCTGGACCTTTAAACTCTTCACAGGCAAATTCTCAGTAGAGATAGACCAAGTGATTAGGGTCAGATATTTTTTAATAGCTGATACCTGAGGACAGTTAAACTTAATTCCTTATGGCCCTGTTATCTTCTCTTCCTTATTCTCTCACACCCTGCCCCTCCTCCACTTGTGTCAAGACACAGATTCCCAGGCCTCACTACAGACCTGCTGAGTTAGGATCTTTTAGGAGTGTGGTTGGGACTGCCATGTTCATGGGTGGGTCTCCCGGGGCTTCTGATGCCTAGCACAGGGTGTGAAGGAATCTTTCATTGTTGACGTGGTCCTTTTCTATCTCATTAAGTGTGTGAGCCACTTGGATTCCCTAGGTTGCCGTGTTAAACCCCCTCTCCAGCCCCCACAAAACCCTGAAGCCCTCTGTCCGCTACCTGCCCCGCTGCCCCGAGTTCTCTTGCCCTCCCACCCCAGCACTGCTGGGCTGAGCTCGTGCTGTGCTCCCTTCTTCGTTCAGGCCAGGGTGGCTAGGCTGGCTGCCCCTCGGAGGCCCTGCCTGAATGAGCAACTCTTTTCTCCCCTCCTGGTACAGGACTCACTCCCAGAGAAGCTGGCTGTGCACGAGAAGAATGTCCGAGAATTTGATGCCTTTGTAGAAACCCTGCAGTAAAAGTTGGTGCCCCCAAGTACCAGCAGCAGCCCCCTTTTGTGGTCCCAGGAGATAGAGAGCCTCCCACTCATTAGCTGCTCCCGTCCCTTGTCCTGCTCCAAGCCAGGTGGAGGGAGGCTGGTTTCCCCCATGGGGACCCACAAGTCCCTGCTCTCACCTCCTGGATTCTCCATGGCAGCAGTCAAGCCCAGTAGAGCATTTGAGAGGGCTCACCCTCTGGCCTTGGAGACAGGAAGACCCTTTGCAACAAAGGGGCCCTCGACAGGGCCGTCTGCTTCCACTGCCCGTCAACAGCTGCTTTACTGAGGCTGTCATCCCGTCTTCCCGCTGCTGGGCCCCCCTCCCCGGATCTGCCCTGCAGCTGGCCCCTCGCCCGCCTGCCCGCCCGCCTGCCGTTACCACCAACCATTTAACATTCCAGCTGGTGGCCCAGAGACTAGTGTGGAGGCAGAAAGAGGAAGGAGACATTGTGGGAAGAAGGAAGTACTTCTTCAGGCTCTCTCTCGTCTCCTTTAGTTCTGTCATCCTCTTCCTCTCTCCCTCCCTTTGCCCCTGTGCCTGTATTTTTGGCAACATGACGCCTTCTGCCCGGGATGAGAACTCCGAGGTCAGCCATTTCCCTCCTTGCAGTTTGTGCCAGCCCCCCCCCTTAACAGAAGGACTGAGCAGCCCTGGTGGCCGCCTGTGCCCAGCCCCTCGGCCACGTAGATCAGCCCTGTGTCTCTAGGCCCGGGAGTCACAGCAGAGGCTCTTGTCTCTCCCCTCCCCCTGTTGCTGCTCCTTGGTTATAGGATATGGTAAATATTTATTACTTTCAAAGACAGATATTTTATAGAGAAAATATGTTTCCGATTAGATGTTTTCACTTGGGGAAAGTGATGGACCTCTCCCTGGGGCAGGACCTCCTCCTGTGGAGGCTCCTCAGAGTCCAGGTTGCCGCTCTGGGGACCCTCCTTCCCATAGACATAAGGTGGGAGCCAGCACAGGGCTGGCGAGGGCAGCAGATCCTCCCGGGCTTGCTGCGCGTGAACCGGCAGCAGGCTTTACCTTGGACGCCTCCGTAGTTCTGGTGAGAGCCTTGGATCTCACAGCTTCTGCAGAGTAACTGGCTTTGTTCTGGCAGCCCAGGAAGCCTTGGGTGCTAAACTTGGCGACTCCCTAGAGTTGTGCCACATGCAGTGCCCACTGGTGAGCCCGGGGAGGTCCAGGCAGGCTCCTCCTTCTGGGGTACTTGTTCCTGTTTCTCAGGGCTGGGTTATGGGCCGCCCTCCTTTCCCCTGGGCCTGGCCACCACCTTCCTTTAGCCCCAGGGTCTGTACACTGCCTCGAGGTTTACTGGTTGCAGTGGTTCCTTGCTGAGAAGCTGAAGCTGGGCATATGACCGACCTAACCCTTGTTACTTGAGAAAGTCAGGTGCCTAGCCTCATCCACGTATGCCACCTACCCCTCTCCCAGCCTAACTGGTAGTCCTGGCCGTGGAAAATTAGGCCTGCCCCGTGCCTCTCAGTCCACCTGGGGTGTTCACTGGGAGCAGCTGTTCTGCAGTGGAGCACGTGGCCCTCAGTTGCTTGTTAGTAAATGCATGTGACATTGTTCCCACCTACAAGGCTGATCTCTGAGGGCTTGAGTGGGCTCTCATGCTGTCTCTGTTAAGCTGAGCCCTGCCCCTATGCGTGTGCTCTGCTGCCACAGAGAAATGTGCCCAGCAGTAGCGTCCAACTGGCCCTCCTGTCTTCGGACCAGAGCACACCCATGGCTGGCTGAACCAATCCAGATTTGCCCCCACGGCCCCAGTGCTGAGAAGGGTGGAGGCCCACTGCAAGTTACTAACTGTCCCCCACCTGGCCCCAGTGTCTCGGCCACTGCCTTCCTTTCGAGGCCAAGCATGGAAAGGCCTGTTTTTGTTAGCTGTTGTCCTCTTTGACTTCTAATACTTGGCCCGTGCAGGCAGCAGCCTTTCTTCAGGACCCCATCAGTGAGAGGCCAGGTCGGCTGAGCCCTGACCTTGAGCTGAGCCTTGGGAGGAGAGGAGCAGTTGTCAAGGCCTGCCCTTGCCCCTCAGCCCTGTGCAATGAAAGGTGTGAGCCCTAGACTGACTGCAGCCCGGGGCTGGAAGCAGTCATCTGTCTCCAGGTGGCAGAGCGCCTCCCCTCCTTCAGCCTACCTGTTTGGAAATACTGAGTTATACTTTAAAATGTATTCAAGAGATTTCCAATAAATTTTTTTCTGTACTTTACAGCTTCCTGTCCCGCAAATTGTCTAAAATTCTGGCCCACTGCCTCCCACTTCTGTGCACACGGGGGTCACCGACAGGCCCCTTGGAAGGGGAAGAGCGATACAGTGTGCAGCACAGAAGGGCTTCAGAGTCAGGCAGGCTGCTTTGAGTCTTGGGCTGGTCAAGAACCTCTTGGAGCCTCATTTCCCTGGGCTGTAATGTTCCCATTTCAGGGGCTTTTATGTGACTATTCAGCGAGATGATGTGTATGGGGTAGGCATACCTTTGTAGTAGCTTATAGTGAAATCTCCATTATCTGCTCTGTTCCCCCTGTGCCACATAGCTCACCCTTCAGCCTGGCCTAGAGGCGGTGGACAGCCTTGGGCTCAGGGGAAGACAGGTCTCTGCCATGTTTCTAGTGTGGGGCTCCCCAAGTCGCCTGGGATCTGATTGCTGATCAGTATGAGGGGTTGTGGCTGAGCAAACCAGACTGAAGGGAAGGGGTTGAGTGAGTAGCAAGAAGTCAAGGGCCTGTGCCAGTTGGTTTAGCTGCCCAGGGCAGTGGTGTGGTCTCTGGGGAGCCACAGAAAGTAGACGAGCCCTGCGGGATTATCCCTGCCCGGCCCTCTGGACACTTGAGCAGGCACCTCAGCCCCGGGGGAGCCCCCTCCCGTCTCCTGGTTTGTGCCCACAGTGGGGGTAGGGAGCTGAAGCAGAGCCAGTGTCCCAGAGGCAGAGGTAGTTGTAGAGGCGGGAGACCAACTGCCTGACAGACGTTGGCAGCTGCTGTTGCCTTCCCATCCCCTTTAGGCTGAAGCCTGGCACCAGGACAGAAAAGGGCTAATTGGAATACTCTAGTTTAAGCCCAAACCTGAGGCTGAAAAGAATGGGTCCTGCCCGCTGCTGCTGTAATGGGCTGCGGGAGCCCTTGCTTGTTAGTAAACTACACAAGACACTAACCATGGAGCCTGGTCACAGGGCCATGGGATAGAGGTGGCATGACATCCCTTGGTGTCCTTTCACTTGGAGCTCCCCTACACTCCATCCCTGGAGACCTGCTGTCGCTAAGGCAGAAGCAAGCTGGTGTTTGAGTTACTCAGCAGAGGCCCTGCCAGGAGCCCAGCCCGAGTAAACAGCTCCCTCCCTGTCTCGCACTCCCTTCCTTGTTGCCCTGGGTCACAGCCCCTCTGTTCTAAACAGCCAGCCAGCTTAGAGCGGAGGAGAGCCAGTGAGAGAGGCTGCTGATGCCTTCTGTTCAAGCTACTTGGGTGAGGGCTGCATTGTGCAGCGGGGCCAGCTTCTGGAGCTCGGTGCCTGTGTGCATAACCACCATTCTAACACCACGGCCTGATCCTGTAGCTCTGGCCCAGCCTCCCCAGCCCAAGTGAGCAATGATGAGAAAAAAGAAGAGGCCTGACTGAGGCCACCATTGCCTCCTGATTGCCATTGGCAGGCAAGCAGCTAACTGCTTGAACTTGACCATGACCACCGTGCCAAGTGAAATTCTGGCCTGCCCTCTCAGTGATAAAACCACTTTTTAGAAGTTGCAGTAAAATACTTAAAATGTTACCATCTTAACCTCTAAATCAAAGCGAAACCTCAAAAGAGGAAAACAGGATCTTTCACAAGCTCTACGTGAGCAGGTGGCAGGTAGAAACGGACCGGGCTCAGGCTGAGGGCAGATGGGGAAGGAGTGGAATGGTCAGGTGAGGGACCAGGCTCAGGCTGAGGGCAGATGGGGAAGGAGTGGAATGGCCAGGTGAGGGTTTCCATCCCAGCTGCTACACTGGTTGGGACTAGCACTTTGTTCATCTGTGAAATGATGGTCATTCTGGTTACCACCAGGTGGGCACTCCGATACGTACTGTATAGATTATTTCTCCTCCTGAGAAATGAAGGCACCGTGTCAGAGGTAAGGCCATATAAATGTCTATTACCAGTGAGACCTGGTGGCGAAGGATGGAACTGGGATTCAGACCCTCCCTGACTCAAACACTCATACTGTTAGCCGCCACAGCCCACTCCATTTGGGGAACAGAAGAGGCCCTGGTCACAGGCTACTGCGTATGGCCGCTGGTTGGAATGCTGCAGGTACCCAAAATGCAGGGTGACTGTTCACACTGGGAAGATGGTCAGAAAGCTGGCCTTGCACCCACTCACAAGTGAACAAATGAGGAAGGGGGCCAGACGGGCGAGACAGTCTTCCTGACTCCACACCCGCCCCCCACCCCGCTCCTCTTCCACAGCCACAGCGCATTCCCACCCAGGTCTGAGCCTCCATGCCCACTTCTTGGACAGCCAGATGGGCAGTTTCCATCCCATTTTTATTGAAATACAAAAAGTGCGAAGGTGAAATACAGGATTGGTGCCGAGGAATTCATAAAGTGTGAATGTGAACACTTGATTCACAGTACAAGCCCCCCACCCCCACCCCCAGGTACTGACCAGTGGGGCAGAGGACAAGGGAAAGACCACCTGGATCCACAGGCTCCCCAGTAAACGGGGCTGTGAACACCTGATATACAAAGGAGGGCAGAAAGCAGAGGTCTGTACCCAAGCTAGAGAGACAGGGGCTGACGGGACCAGCAGCCATGCCAAGTACTGGGAGCCCTGACATGCCAGTGCCTGGGGGGAGGGCCCAGTGAGGTCAAGGTCCAGGCTCCACCCAGCTCCTAACTGGAGCTGGGCTGGTCAGTGAGGACCCACACAGTACAGGTTCTGGCCAAGGCTGTGGGGACAGGGGCCACTGTGCATGAATTTCCCTGCTACCAGAGGTCAAGGCTGCAGGGGGAGGAGGAGAGGGTCGCCAGAGTTCACCAGGAAGGAGTGTAATTTTAAAGGACACAACTGGAGTGAGGGAGAGCCATCATCACTGGGGTCCAGGTTTTCTGAAAGACAACGGGGCCCTGGTCAGTCTCACGAGCAAAATCTCTGCCCGGCCCCTCCAGGCACCCCCAGCAGGAGGAAGGAGCCACCACAGATCCTGAGGCACCAAGTCACCTCTGGCCAGAGCAGAGACCAGTGTGACTCCACAACAGACACGACTGCAAGAGCCTTAGGCCTAGAAGCCGTCCTTAGACAAGCCTTGGAGGCCGAGCCCGCCTGTCTGATCAGGCACTAGGGGTATCTCGGTGGGAGTGGTGTCTCTCAAATGGATGCTAGGACTCAGCCATGTCATCCAAGCTGCCAGGCCTGGCAGAAGCAGGGGGTCGGAACATCCTGGGGGCAGTGCTGCTTGCGAAAGGCTGACCAGGATTTGTGGAAGAGAAGAAGGCAGAAACACGAAGCTGACTCCAGCCTGTAATTCCTTAGCTGGGGAACTACCCACGGCTGAGCCGGCAGAGGGGAGGATAGGAGCAGGGCGCTGTGCCCAGGCCTTCACCCAGACGGGGAGGAGCCTCCGTAGGGCCTGAGCCAGCTCAGCCTTTCATTCCCCAGCAATCAGGAGGGGGCGGGCCAGCCCCAGCTACATCCCAGCCGGCAGTGATTTTGGCATTGGCAGTTGCCAGGGAAAGAGGCAGGAGAAAGCAGGAAAGGGATTGCTGGGGCCACTCCTCTCGCTGGAACAGCCAAGGCCAGCTCTGCCCAGCCCCGCAGGAACCAGGGATCCAAGGAGGCAGAAGTATAAGGCCAAGAAAAATGTCTCGTGGTCAACAGCGAGGCCTCCGGGGCCAGTGAGGTGGGCTGGAAAGGAGGGGAGGAGGAGCTGCCCAGTTGGCTGGCCCCAGCTTCTGTCTCCCGGGGCCTCATGACCCCTTCCTGGGCAGGAGCCCTGGGCTCCCCAACGCCAGGAGGAAGAGTCCACACTGGGGCGATCAGAGAAGGGGGCTGGTGGGCAGGGGCTGGGCTCAGAGCCCCTAGGAGGCAGGGCTAGGGAACAACTCCCCTTGATGATCCAGTAGGAACTTGGTAAAAGTGTTGATGGGATTAATGGCCTTGAGAGTGATGGCAGCATCCTTGGCCCACAGCAGGTTAGGGCCAAAGACGACAGCCAGGTTAGTGTTGGTCATCTTGTTCTGGTCACAGTGGGCAGACACCTGTGGAGGGGAATCAGAGGGCTGCAGCGGGATGCCACAGACCCTGCCTCTCGCGCCCTGCGGGAGCTCCACCCCCGCCCCCGCCTGCAGGTGAGCAGCGGCGTCCCACCTGCACCAGGAAGGCAGTGAGGAAACGAAGCACCCGGTAGTTCTCCTCAGGCAGCGTCTGAAGGGCCTGCAGCGTCGCCTCCACTCTCTGGCTCTCATCAATGCCTATGAGGAACGAGGGCCCAGGATGCAGGAAGCCCTCACGAGACTAGAGGGGAGACCCCCGCCCCGCCCCAGACTTTCCTCGGGGGTCAGGCCAAACCCGCCTGCTCCGAGTCCTGCACAAACCCAGCAGAAGCAGCTTGGAGCTAGAGAGGGGAGAGGGCACTCACTGAGGAAGCCCACTACATGGGGGTAGAGGTCAAAGGTGAGCAGGGGCTCAGGAAGCTCCCGGAGGAAGGTCTTGAGGATGACTGCTGGCAGGTGCAAGGTATCGTACTGATCGAAGTCCACAGGCAGCCCTAGAGGTTGGGGTAGGGAAGGGGTGGAGAGGAGCTGGGCCTAGCCCGGAGGCCAGCAGCCCCTCCGGAAGCCTCCCCTCTTCTTCTGTGACAAGAGGATGCAGGTTCAGGGGGAGCCTGACCCCCGAGGGTGCCGGCCTGGAACAGCCAGGCAGGAGTGGGGCCCATGTGGTTATACCAGGTGCCACAAAGCCTCTGACGAGAACAGAATCTGGGACCCGTTTACAGGGCAGCAAAAGGCAGTGAAGCCCCTTCATAGTCACACACGCGTTCCCAACCCCAGCCCTCCCACCCTCCACCCCCCGCACATGCAGTCTGTACTGGCCCCGCATGCCTGGGCACACCCCTGAGCCGCTCACCCATGTTGTACTTCTGCTGTACTTCCCGAACAACTTGGGTGTTGGCAGACCTCCGGAAAATCCCCTCAGTGGTGAGAGCTGCGAAACAGTGGGGCCTGGTGAGTCTCAGAGCTCGGGGACAGTGTGTAGACTCCCCAACCATTCCGTCTCGGGGCTCTAGTAAGGTTCAGTGTGGGTGCTGGTGCTCCCTGCCTGGCAGCTTCCCAAGGGGGTGGCCCTCGAGGCAGGTGAGCCCTGGCACTCACCGTGGGCCTGCAGGTAGGCAGTGGTCTCCCGGAGCACGAGCGGAATGGGGTCCTGCTCCGGGTTCTTCTCCTGGAGGCTGTGGGAGCAAGGGCAGTGAGCGGAGTGGGCAGCCCTTCCCAGGCCCCAGGGGCCAGGTCCCCGCTGTTCGCATACTCACTGCTGCAGTGAGACCCCAAACTGCTGGTTGGGCAGAGGGGGCCGTGGGGGCATGGGCTTGGGGGCTGTGGCAGGGCTCTTCTGTGTGGATTTCAGGAAGTCGTCATACCTAGGCGAGCAGATGGGGGACGGTCAGGCCCTCTGCCTGGCTCTGTGGTTACTATGGTAACCCTCATCTGTCAGGCACTTACTGTGCTATTTTACACAGTTCATTTTATTCAACCCTCATAACAGCCCTGCTTTATACATGAAAGAGAGAAGACTTTAAAGAGAGTCAGTCACACAGTTTTTAAGTGACAGAAATGGAATTTGAACTCACTCTCTCTGACCCCCTCCGTGCCGTCTCTTAGTCATCACATCTGCTTCCTGTTTGCCCGGGAGTTCTCAATGCTTTCTCTCCCCTTGGCTGGCGTGTCCCACCCCCACAAACAGGACACGTACACAGATGCCACCCAGTGGGCGCACACAGTCCCCGCCCGGCCTCACTTGAGCACTTGGCGAGGGATCCCCAGTTGCTCCAGCTTCACGTGCTCGCTCAGCTCGCTCAGGTAATTCACATAGAAGATCTTCTGCCCAAACTTGAAGCTGCCAATGGAGGAAAGGGCGAGGGCTGGGAAGCGCACCGGCTTCGGCAGGCCTCCCCGTCCCCTCAGCACACCACCCAGATCAGAGGCCTTGCCCCTCACAGGTCTGCCCCCGGGATGCTTGCCCTTCTCTGGTGTCTGCTTCAGAGTTCAAAGGGGAAGCGTGGGGGCACCACCACCCCGCCCTCGGCCTGCTCACCTAATGATGGGCTTAAAGAGGATGAGCAGGGTCTTGATGAACATGGTGGGGTGCACAATGTACAGGGCTTTGATGTTCTTCTTGTACCTGTGGAGGCAGAACGGGCACTCAGGGGTGGCGTGGGAGGGGAGCCACAGAGCTCAGTTCGTCACGGACATTCTCTGATTTGACTACTCAGGGCAAGCCTGCGGAGTGTCATTGTTGCCCCGTTTTACAGATGAGGGAACAGAGGCTCGGACAGGTCACAGAACGTGAAAATTCACAGAGTGAATAAGTAGAGAAAGTGGGATTTAAGCCCAGGCCGTTCCAATTTCAGACTCTTTGCCTTTACCCGGGCGTGGGTGCCTGACTCCTCCGGGCATGGACTAAGCTCCTGCCCAAGCGGGGGGCAGCCCCGAGCCTGACCGCGCTGCTAGCTCCAGAGCCACCCGCCCCCAGGCCCCCACCCACTTGCGGTCAAACTCCCGGTAGGCGTCCCGGAGCCAGCTGAGGGAGGGCTTGTTGTCGCTGGTCAGGCCGTGGTGAAGGTAGAGCAGCGTGTAGTCACTCTCCACATATTGGTCCAGGGTGTGCTTCAGGTACCTTCAAGAGAAAAGACCTGCTGAGCCTGCCCTGTACACAAGCAAGGCCCCTTAAGACAGAACCAGGTGTCCCAGGAATCTCCTGCTTATATCATGCCCCCTCCCCAGGAACCCCTGACCCTGCACTGCCTATGGTGGCCGCACCATCGGCGGCCATGTTGTTGTGGAGGGGCTGTGGAGGGGCTGGCTTGGGCAGAGCAGTAATAGTAAGAGCAGCCGCAGCGGCTCTCGGACTTGAGCACTGACTACAAGTCGGGAGACCGGGACTCTGACTGCAGCGCTCTCGCACACCTGCCGTAAACGGGAATAACGTGTCCCTCACAGGATTGCCGAGTCAACGACGTTAGTCACCATTTATCAATATTAAGCTTATAGTGTCTGCCAGGCACTTTCCACGCCTTGTCTCGTGCCTTCCCCGTGACAATCAAGGCTGATATTATCCCCTCCTTATGAGTAAGGGCAATGAGGCTTAGAGAGGCAAGTGCTTATCCAAGGTCTTTATGGTGGAGGCTGGAGGTGAACTGTCTTAACTCCAAGGCCTGCGGTTCCTGACCACAGTGCAGCTCTCCCTCTCATGCTCTCCCAACACAGGCGGCAAAACACTGCCCACAAGAGGGGATGGGGTGGCCAGAGGGTCCCCTTCCTGTTCCAATCACTGGGCTTTTTGTGAACCAAAGAGCCACACCTCACATTCCTATGCTCACAATGTGGTATCTTCCACCCCAAAGAAACACACACATAGTGTGGAACCCACCTGAGGTGGAGAGATATGAAGAGAATAACCAAGAGTTCCAGAAAGGGGGAGTGCAGTGGAATGCCGTCTTTCTGGTTGGGAGGCTGGGAAGGGGGAATGCTAAGGGCTTCCAAGGGAGGTTGGGAAGGGGGAAAGGAACATGGAGAAGGGCCCAAGGATTTGACTAAATGCCCAGATACCACTTGATCTAACCTAGAGAACGTAACTTACACAGTGGTCCGTGGGTGCTAGGTGCATGTGAGGTGTCTAGGAGTGAATTATTGGTGTGATTCCAATCACTATTACTACACACTAATTTACCCCTCAGACACATGCAGCACGTTGCAGTTTGCAAAGATCTGTCCCATAGAGATGGTATTTTGTGGTGGCGCTCTCTGTGGAGCACACCTACACTTTCCCCACCCCTTTCCCCCATATAACATGTTTTCCTTCCCTCTCTCTTTCTCCTAAGCTCCAAGGACACTTCTTTTGCTTTTGTAACTTGTTCCCTGAGCCCATTTCTTCTACAACTCACTTCTACCTTGGTGTCTTTCTAAATAAGCATCCTCTTATAGTTTGAGTCTTGGCTCTGAATTCTTTCTTAGCCAGAAATCAAGTACTGAGGATGCTGAACTATGGTCCAGTCTGACTCCACTGGTCTAACACCTGGTGCCATTCTGGCCACCAACACAAGCGAGCTCAATATATGTTTTTGATTTGAAAAGATAGCGGTTTTGCAGGTGATAGAAATAGCATCTGCCTCACTCTATCAACATAAAACTATATTAAAAAAAGAAAAAGAAAGAAAGTCCTGGCAGCATGGCTCAGCTGGCTGCAGCATTCTCCCGTACACCAAAAGGTCAAGGGTTCACTTCCCAGTCAGGGTACATAACTAGGTTGCGGGTTCGATCCTGACTGTGTATGGGAGGCAACTGATTGATGTTTCTCTCCCACGTTGATGTTTCTCTCCCGCTCTCTCCCCCTCCCTTCCTCTCTTTCTCAAAATAAATAAGATTTTTTAAAAATAAAAAAATTAAAATATTTAAAAAATAAACATCCTCAAGTGAAGATTTTTTTTTAATTTTAAAGATGGCGTTTTGCAAATATAAAACATTAATAATTGTAGTGAAAATATGCTCCTCCTTTGATGGATGTTATAACCTCTAGGAGGGCAAAAAAGTGCTATCTATTAGAAGCTATAAAATGTTCCTACTCTTCGACCTTGTAAATATGTCCAGGAATTTACCCTAAGAAAATAAGCACAGATGAACAGAAACATTGTGCGGAAGGCTGTTCATTGCAGTCTGTTTTATAATGGGGGGTGAAATGAGCAGGAAGCTTAACTGTCCCACAACAGAGAGCTGGTTAAATAAATCACAGGACACCTATAAATAGAACACCTCCCAGGATGCTCCTGCAGACAAGCCCAGCCTGTGAGGCGAGACGTCAGAACAGTGGTTACCCTTCGGGGAAGGAACCAGAAGAGCGAAGGGAGGTTTGCGGGTAGGGCTGACAGGGGTCAGTTCAGTTTTTCAAAAGTCATCAAGTAGTATACGTAATTGGTTCACTTTTCTGTATATGTAGCATATGTCAATAAAAGTTTTTAAAGGATGTCTTTGGTGAATGTTTAATGCTCAGAAGATAAAAACATTATGTAAGATACAAAACTGACTTAGAGCTCTGTATAAGTTATTTTAAAAAGTAGGAAGCAAATACACTAAACTATTAACAGTGGATTTCTCTCTGGGGGGGTAGGTTTATGGGTGACTTTTTTATATAGCTGTCTATATTTTTTCTTTATAGCTATCTGCACTGTTTAACATTCTTGAAATTTTAACACTTGGCCAATGTATACAATGGCATTTCCTGTGAATATCGGACATAAGACCCACAACAAGCCTGCGAGTTGGGCGCAACCCTTCTTTTCATAGGGCTCAGAAGAGACGGGCCTACAAGCACACAGCTCGTACGGGGCAGAGCTGAAGTTAGTCGGTCTTCTGCATCCAAGCTCCAGACACTTTCTGCTTCAGCCCCCAGACTGGGCGGACAGCTGGGAAAGCCAAGCTGGAGATGTCCTGACTAAGAACAAGAGGACAGGACTGATCCTGGATGGACATGGCTCTCCGCTCCCAGCAGGGGCTGGGACCAGGTCAGGTGGGGATGGAGAGATCTGTGTGGGACAGAGGACAGGGCAGATAGCAGAGGGCTTCCAGAAGCCAGATAAGGCCCCCTAGTGGGGGCTGCCTCACTCCTCAGGCTGTCTCCTGAAAACTGGGCGCTTGCCCATCCCCGTCCTCTGATTTCCTCCTCCTCAGACAATTATCTGGCCAGGAGTCTGTCACCTGCTTTGTCCTATGTGTTAAAGCTGTGGCACAACAGGGGGAGGGGGCCAGGTGACTCAGCTACCCTCAGGCTGAGCTCCCTGGCCTGTTCCTGGCTGGGCCACGAGTTGGGCCTAGACAAGGCTCGGCCTGCCCGTCTGAGGAGTGACGGGAGGCGGGGTTCAGGAGGCCAGAGGGAAAGAGGTCACACAGGGCTGGGGAGACTCGGGCCTGGCCCTGGCTCACTGGGGCTACAGAGACTCTGCACTGTAACCCTGGGCTGTCCCAACCCCTCACCACACACCTCCACACACACAGCCAACCGGTCAGGTCTCCAAAAAGTTGGTATGGGCTGTGCAGACATTTTCAGTTTCAGGGAGTGCTTTACACTGGTCAGGACAGAAGTGCAAGACGGTAACTGCGCCAACTCCGAGGAGTATCAGGAGCAGGTTGGTAGGGAACCTGCCTTCCTGGAGGTCCCGTACATGCTGGGGGCCCCGGGCCGGCTCTGCCATGGCTCAGTAATGAATATGGGAACAGCGTTTGTCAAACTCCCACTTCCAGTCAGCCTCTGGATTTGCATCAGATTTCTAGACTAACCAGAGCTATTATATATATATTTGTCTAACGGAATCCAGACAGGATTTATTCATATAAATGGGGAATGACTATGACCACATCAGATACCGTATCACTACGGTAATCAGCCCTCACATCTGGACAGCATTTTACTTTTCAAAACATTTTCACACGCATTATTTCACTCCTAACGAGGAAGGAGGGCTGCATGATTATCCCCTAGGAAGAGTGAAGAAAAAGAGGACTAGAAACAAGGTGTCGCTCCCCCAAATGCAAGGCAGCTCCCTCAGGAGAAAGGGGAGGCGCTGAGGGAGGTGGCCTGCCACCCCCACACGGGGGGACAGTAAACCACAGCGGGGGTCTGGGTGCAGGCCCCGCCGCCTCCCCTTCGGGTACTCACCCCAGGAGCTTGCTGTGATCCAGCTGGTGGCTCGGGGGCATCCGGCAGGCACTGAACACGATGATCTTCCGCCCGTACTTGTCGTCTCCTAGGTGTGGGGACAGACAGGGCACAGTGTGTGAAAGATAGAGCATGAGAAGCAGGCGGAGGGCCTGAAAGGTACCAGGCCTGAGACCTGCACCAATTAGGACAGGGGCCAGAGTGGCCCCTGCCGATATGCCTGCACTCAAGGGGGCATTGCTGAAGAAGGAGGGACAGGTGGCCTTCAGGGTTCCTGTGCTGGGCTATAAAAAAGTAACATGGCCCTGGCTGGCGTGGCTCAGTGGATTGAGTGCTGGCCTGTGAACCAAAAGGTTGCCAGTTCAATTCCCAGTCAGGGCACATGCCTGGGTTGTGGGCCAGGTCCCCCAGTTGGGAGCACACAAGAGGCAACCAATGGATGTATCTCTCACAAATCAATGTTTCTCGTCCTCTCTTTCTTCCTCCCTTCCCCTCTCTCTAAAAATAAATAAAATCTTTTTTAAAAAAACGAAAAGAAATAATGCTAAAAAAAAAAAATCACACCTGCTGGAATCAAGCCAAATGTCCATCAAC
Organism: Mormoops blainvillei; assembly: GCA_004026545.1. Taxonomy (NCBI): domain Eukaryota; kingdom Metazoa; phylum Chordata; class Mammalia; order Chiroptera; family Mormoopidae; genus Mormoops; species Mormoops blainvillei. The sequence continues at coordinate 206,533 of PVJD01002290.1, forward strand.
GGATGAACGGGTAAAGAAAAGGTGGTGTATCCATACAACGGAATATCGTCCAGCTGAAAAGAGCAACGAAGTACCGACACATGCGGCACTGTGAATGAACCTTGAAAACATTATGCTAAATGAAAGAAGCCAGTCGCAAAGGGTTACATACTGTGTGATTCCATTTACATGAGCTACCTAGCACAGGTAAATCCAGAGACGGAAAGCAAAGGAGCGGTTGCCGAAGGCTGGGAGGGGCAAGAACGGGCTGGCTGCTTCTGAATGTGGGGTTTATGAGGGTATGGGTGACATTCTGGAACCACAGAGAAACACATCACTGTGCCTACTAAAGGCCACCAAACTGTACAACAGTCAAACCCTTCTAAGTAATTGTGTCTTGCCAAAGCATCACCTTAGAAGTCCACGCTTACTTCAGAAGCACCCCCTTCTAAGCAGCATGTATTTGGGAAACCTCACTGAGGAAATCAGCCTGATTACATAATAATGTAATTATTATGTAATGATACATTTCTCATTTTTGACCACCACCAACACTTTCTTTTTCTTTTTAAAGATTTTATTTATTTATTTTTAGAGAGAAGAAGGGAGGGAGAAACAGAGGGAAAGAAACATGAATGTGTGGTTGCCTCTCGAGTGCCCCCTACTGGGACCTGGCCTGCAACCCAGGCATGGTCCCTCACTGGGGATCGAACCGGTGACCCATTGGTTTGCAGTCTGGTGTTCAACCCACTGAGCCACACCAGCCAGGGTCGCGTCCTGATGTAATTAGGATTATTGACCGCACCTGCCTCTAACTTCTGGCCATTCCTAAGAATCATATCCTTTCTCATTAAGGATATTACAAAGAACAGGAAGTTGAGAGGAGTTAGTAATGCTGTAGGAAAATGCTCATTTGGATGTACTCTCTCTGGGATGTTTGTCCAAAACTAGTCACAATTTGGTGGTCTGACTGCCTGGCTTTGTCGTAAAGCTGGAGAGCTCCTGAGACATATGCTATTTTCCCCCCAAGGTAAGATGTTCTCCCAGGGTCCGCATGGATCAGGAACCCCAAGCAAAGCTCAGTGGGGACAAGATCTGGTCCCTACTCTCCCATGTCCCATGGACCTTCCCTTCCCCTCTACCCTCATGCCTCTTCAGAGACACCCAACCACCCTTGCCTCACCCTGATTGCTTTCACAGCCCATGAAATGCAGTGAGACTGCCCTCCATCTCCCTCTGAGGGCTGAGGATCCTCCATGCCTTTCTGAGTGTCTTCTCCATGTTCAACAAGCCATGACCGTGATGATCCTTCCCAGGCAGTGACTTCACTCAGTGGTCAGCGCTTTTCCAAAGTGGTTGCCAAGGCTCTGACTCTATTCCCTAGGGCTGGGGCCAGCATCGGTGGAGAGGCTGAAGGAGGCTTCTGGAATGTGGGCCAGATGGCCCCAGTCCCTGCTGGCTATGTTCCTTGGAATGGCCCGCAGGGTTCTCCAGGCTCCCTCTGTGCACACGTCCAACACGGACGGCTTGCAGCCCTGTCCACATCGGGCTGCTTTGAGCCTCTGCTGCTTCTCATGCCAGACAGACCTTTCCCTAGGCAATTTTGCTCCTCTCCTCTAGTCTAACTCCTTTGAATTCTTAAAGACTCATCCCAGGCATAATCTCCTTCCAGAAGCCTGTGTCCTCTCCTCCTTCCCCCAGACAAGTTAGCTGTTCCTTTTCATGGCTCCAAGCATGAACCGTCACCCATGACACTTTGACTCTCCTATATAACTCTTCCTGTGCCTGGCTTGTGAGCAGCTCAAAGACAGGCATTGCGTCTGGTCCATCTGTGAATCTCTCACGCCAGCCCAGAGCCCAGCGCGTGGCAGGTATTCAGTAAATGTCTGTAGCCTACAGAGACATCAGCGAGCATGACATGATATGCACGGTTCCGTTTCTGAGTTTGTTCATGGTCTAGGTCATTGGACTGCTTTAGGCAGTGAGTTTCCCAGAGCCTGGGGTGGAATTTCTCCGGACTTACAAGCAGAGAACCCTCTGCAAGGCTGTCTGAGGGGCAGACGGTGCAGCTCATCCAGCAGCAGCAGGTCTATTTTGAAGAGCCGGATGCCGCCTGCTCCTTCCTACCCTAGCCTAGATCCTGGTGTTGGGTTCCTTCCAGCCACTGTGGGGAGAGGGGTGGGGAGCCTCTGGGGTTTTCTGATTTACTGCCCATGGGATTGGACAGGAGGAGGAAGAGCAAACTGGGGCAAAGGATCAGACTGGCCAGCCTAGCCTCATGTACAGTCTGTAGCTTCAGAAGCCCCTGGACCTCCTACCACGAGCTGCGAAGGGTGGGACATCATATGCCTACTCCCCTCAAAGCGGAAGAAATGCCCCGGATGTGGGGTAAAATGCTGGGAGGGGCATGAGGATTCCAAAAGCTTCTTCCCACGCTTGCCCCCAACAGTAAAGCAGCCTTCACCGCTGGCAGACTGGGGGATTTAGGCAGGACAGAAAGTCTGAGCTCACTCGGCTTTGGAATTTGTAGAGCTAGTAACTGGTCAAACAAGCAATTGGGGTGAAGGGCTAGAGCCTGTGCTCCATCCCTCTGCTGGCCCAGCACCCTGTACAAGGGAAACTGGGTTCTCCACCAGGGTTTCACTGATGGGCGGCCACCAACGTCATGATGTCATATAAAAAATATTACTAGCAGCCCTGGTTGCTGTGGCTCAGTGGAGTGAGTGCTGGCCTGAAAACCGAAAGGTCACCAGTTCGATTCCCAGTCAGGGCACATGCCTGGGTTGTGGGCTAGGTCCCCTGTGGCAGACGTGTGAGAGATGACCACACAGTGATATTTCTCTCCCACTCTTTCTCCCTCCCTTCCCATCTCTCTCAAAATAAATAAATAAATTTTTTTAAAATAATTGAGGTCATGAAACTTAAAAAAATAATAATAATAAAATAAAAAATATTACGAGCACACGCACATTTTTTTCTAGGGAAATAGGTCTATATCTTTCACATTCTCAAAGACCAGTTTTAAGAACCATTTCGCTGGGCTGCACACTCCTTGCAGGAAGGAACGTGTATCTTCCCTCAGTGAATCCTCAGTGCTGACTATGGGACATGTTCTCGAGTGGGTGTTCTAAAAATGTGTGTTGAATGGAGTCAGGATGGGCATGGGGGACAAAGGGAGGAGAAGAGACGAACTAGATGGCAAGAACCCACCCTGGACAGGAAAGAAAAGAGCTATGGGCAACCCGAGGGTCTAGCCCCCAACCGCCCCAAGTGCCCAAGTCCTTGGGTGACTCAGGAATTTGCCAGCAGGCAGGGTGACTGCTGCTACGAGAACGTATGTAAAAAGGCCCAGGGCTCCCCTCCCATCTCAGAAGAGAACAGGCTTCCGCCCTGGGGCCTGGAGGGACAGAAGGAGCAGCAGCACCGGTGCTCCCAGAGGTGGGGGAGCGGGCTCGGTGAGGAGGAGGCACGACATTGGTGGAAAGCACCAGGAGAAGACCAGCTGCCTGAGAATGAAGCCTCTGCATTCCCCAGATACCGATCAGGAACTCTCCCAGGGTGGCCTGGGTGTTGATCAGCAACAGGCAGCTCCTCCACCAGGCATTCTGGGAACTGCCAGGCCAGCCACCAGCCCGGCCCACAACCTGCCGAGCAGGCTAAGGAGATGGGAGTGGGGGCTGGGCAAAGTGCTGGAGCCGGCTCACACATTTGTTAAATTGTCAGGAATACTGCAAGCCAGTTGACATCTTGCTGGGGGCTTGAAATCTGTCTTGGTAGAAATTGCGAGTGGTACAAACAATAGCCTTTTTTTTTCCTTTCGGGAGGGCCACGTTTCTGGGAAGAACCCACTTGAACTGAGTCAAATGTGACAGTGGAGCATGACAGCCTCCACTTGCAAGGCGAG